>JALBCR010004540.1:0-235208 GCA_030710515.1 Abscondita cerata
CCAATACTGGTGAAGTTTCCTCCAAATAACTCAGAATTTTTTTTGGAATTTGGTCTAGGATTCCACTGAGGTGGAAAAGAAAACAACTGAAATAATCAAAGAGGCTCTGGGTTTATTGAAAAATAAATTCTACAATATTCTCTGTTATTTAACAATATATTATAATTTTTTGGAAATAATTTGCATTGAACAAAAGAATTGCAGTTTTGAGAAAGTCTCTTTGAAGAAAAGTGTGTCGGACTCAGTAATAAGCCACTCACAAAGTATTAGATATATATGTATTACCAACCTCCATGTATTCTAAAAATGGTAACTAATTGAGATGTACTATTGAGCAAACAAAATTAACCCTTGGTTCAACAAGTTAAATAAGCATATCTACTTTTAAAAAATTATCAACCCTGGCTTTCCTACTATATTTACAATCCAATCCAAAACCGGCTAAATGCATTTTTTGACCAAAACGACTTTGCGCCAGTCGCATATACTCATTGATATTCCTCAACGTTTAATGCAAAATCGTCCACGTAAAAGCGTACAAATGTATTAAATGAAAACCCCGTATACTTGACGTGGAAGCTCATTATTGCTCCCAAATGAGATTCTATTTCACAATCAGGAGCAAACTCTTTGGGGCGAGGATCGGCGGTGCTGCGCATGGCCGCTTGCCACCAACTGGGAAACATAACCTAGAATATACAATATTTCCATGCAAGTACAGTTTCTAAAATAAGTGAAACAAGTGAAGTTGACCCGTTTTATAGTTCAGACGATAGTTTTATCAATCCAGATTATTCTCTCAATGAATCCAGTAATGTGAGTGATCAAAGAAATAATATTATTTCTGCAAATGATTATGAAGGGGAAAGAACGGAAAGAATTGGAAAAAGGGCAAGCGGAATCTAGCAGCATGGGCCAGAAATCAAAGAAAAGTCAACAGAAATAGTGGTAAAGAATATATAAACAGTCGGGGCATAATAAACCTGCAAAAGGCAAAGATCTAGGTGTCAATGCAGAGCAAATTGTTTTGAGAAATTGACTAATGAGTTCTATGCAATGAAAGACAAGAATATACAGGATGCATTCTGAGTTCTTTTAATAATGGCATGTGAAGTGAAGAGAAGACGGAAAACAACCCTATTGGAAAATATGACAAGAAAATAATGTTTATACAAATATAATATCAAAGTAGGGACACTAAAGTCGAGCTTATGTAAGACAGAGTTTACAACCTATTTTCCGTACATGTTTTGTATACAAAGAATAGCAGGATCATGTGCTTTAGGTAGTATTGTTTCAAACAGGATATGAGAAGCAAGCATTTTAATAGACCAAATAAGGTGCCTTTAGATATTGTAGCCAATGTAGCATTCCACCTAGAGAATCTAATTATTCAAGAAGTGAAAGTCAAAAAAAGTACCTACCCGCTGAGATGAAAGAAAATGTACAAAATCTACTTGAAAAAGTATGAGCTGGAGTAGTATCAATTCTTAAAGAAGGGAGAGCCAACAAAACCAAAAATTACATATGACTTATTACAGATATTTTGTGGAACATTTCAATATATCGTTTGGTTTTCCACGAACAGATACTTCCTACAGTACTTGTGACATGCTGAATGTTCACATAAATGCTGTTTCTAATGAGGATGAAAAGAAGTCACTCCAACAGAAAAGAGAACTTCATCAACGCAAAGCACATATTTCAGGATTATCTAAAAATTAAACTGAACTGCAAAACTGATCCCACAGTAGTAACTTTGTGCTTTGATTATCAACAAAATTTGCCTGTTCCAGGGTTAACTACATGTGATATTTTCAGTACGGCAACGGGTATTTAATCATGATTTATTCATGTTCTGATAATAAAGCTGTGATGTATATGTTTGAGGAAATTATTGGGAAAAAAGAATGTATAGAAACTGCTTCCTTTTGAAACACTTTACTGAGAAATATTTGAGGAAATCTGTCAAAACCTTGTATATTTTACCGATTAACTGTAGAGGCCAGAATAAAAATTCTGTAGTAGTTCATTTTTGATGTCACTAGTCAAAAATGGTACTCTGTCAAAGATCGTCCATCACCTACCAGAACCAGGGCATAGCTTCTTACCGTGCGATCGTGACTTTGGTCAGATCGAAAAGGAAACGGAGAAAAAGAAACTCTTATATTCCTGAAGAATGGTATTCCCTTTGTCAAAAACTGCAAAAGGAAATTCACTGTGGAACGTGTTGAGCCAAGATATGATACACGATTTAAAAAAATGCATTTCTGATACACACTTCTGCCAAAAAATCTTCAACGGTCAACAAAAACCCTTCACCATTTCCAAATACAGATTTTTTATTTATAGTCATTTAAGATTTTTGTATCGACAAATCACTCGGATGAGTTGGCAGAGGGCTATAATCTATTCAAATTAGATGTGCATACACAAAATGAAATGTTACCAATAAAGTCACAAAAAATACGACAGCATAATGCCGCTTGCATGAAAGTTTATACCATCTGCCTATTTTTCATCCATTTTACGAAGACTTGAAGAGGCAAGATGATGAAAACAAATGATTCCGATTAATCAACTCAAACAACAACTTGAAAAGTTTCATCGAATAAGAAGATTTCAGTTGTTCATTTGCAAAATAATAAATTTTATTGAATAGCCACCCGAGTTTTGTGGCTTTGCTATTAATACGTATTCACTTATTTCATTTTTGATTTTACTGGTTTATTTCTGTTATAGTTCATGTTGCTCACCATTAAATTTGTAGTGTATTAATAAACATTTAACAAAATTTTGTTTTGCATTTTTTCAGCTGTTGGTGTCAATAACAGGTCACGTGAAACTTTGGAAATGAAATATTTGAGCAACATTGACATCCGGAGCTAAAAAACCAGTTGAAATGACCCTACTATGTATATATTATGTAACTGAAATTGAATATTCCAATATAAAATAATATTATTGATGACAAACTTAGTTTTTTTTTTTCATTTTTTTCGAAACTATGTATTCTTTCACATTTTTTCAATGGTTTTTGCACTGCTTTTAATTCATCTTTGTATTAATCCAATCCTACAATTCCAGATTTATTTTTGACATTGAATGAATAAGTTTAATATTTTAACTGTGTTTTTTGTATTTTATTTTAGATTTTCACTAATTTCTTTAAAAAGAGTTCAAACTATTCCACTCATCAGAACAACAAAATCAACAAAACTGCACAAAAATCAATAGCTATTGAAACACTTGTCCGAGTAAAGTTTTTTGGTACAGTTTTTTTGGTGTTTTCTGTTTGTTAAATAGCTCTTTGCATGTCTCCTATTCCTTTGGTTGTTCCTTAATTATTTCAATTGTGTTGTCTAATAAAACTTTAATTAACAAATATTGATTTTTTTATTGCATGATAAACAGATGCAATTTATAAACAATCATTTAATTATAACATTCAAATTTAACAAAATTTCAAAGTATAATTGTAACACAATATTAAAGGAATGATTAGCAATTGCGTATTATGTTTAATGCCTATTAGCAGTTATTTAATTTAATTATTAATAAAATATTACATATGAGAGATAAATTTCACCACCTTATTCATAAATTTTCGTAAAGAAATGTTATCGTTAAAACAGAAAATTACCAAAGGTTTTAAAAATAACAACAATAATGAAGAATAGTATATTCTATATATACTTTTCTATGACAAGATAGTGTGCATCAATAAAAAATGTTAAACACTTTACCATAGTTAGTTTCGTTCTCTATTTTAAGTTGGTACCTTTTTATTTGTGGTAGTTACTAACTTTGGAATTTAAGTTAAGGTTGAAAAAAACAATTTTATCTTTTATTTGCGCTTATCAATTAACAATAACACAGCTAATAGTGTTTAGTTGGTTTAGTTTTTAGTTATTATTTATATGATTAGTATATGATTAAAAATTACTGCTTATTCAAATTTAATCTAATTGCAGATAATTAATGCAATAAATAATTAAATTGGTTTCTCCGGAAGCATTGTACCCTAGAGAAATAAACAAATTTGTGTGTGGAATCTGATTGCATTCCTGCAAATGCGTTGGCAGATTTGAAACATTGTTTTATACATTGTGTGTCTAATAATTTATCTGTATTTAAACAAATACTTGAGGAGATGCCTAATTTATCATTATGTGCAAAGTAAATGCTTGCTTTACTTGCAGGATAGAATAAGCTTTCGATAAAGTCGATAACTTTCTTTTCAAGGTTTAATTCATCGATACTCAAAAATAATAAAACAACCAACTCATTGACAGAAATCTTCATTAACAAGTTGTAAATCACATTAGCTCATTAGAAAAGAATAAATTTAATTGAAGTTTGTAGAAACTTTGTACGTCTGTGTATTTCGTGTAAATAAGTCTGCGATACATATCTAGGTTATGCATTAAACATTTTAATAAATTGAAAGAAGAAATAGAGTACAAAACCTTCTTTATTCCGTAAAGTGAAGATAATTTCTGCATGTTTAAATCAAACCACCTTTGGTTTTAAAACTCTGCAACTAAAAAAGTAATTACTTTGAATTTGGATACCTACGTCCAACCAGAGTACAGGGATCTTATTTGTATAACTTCAAAACTTTGTATGTGTTAACAAGTCGTAAATGTGTGGTGTATCTGCGTTAAAATCTACCATCGTTGTCTTTAATTGTGGGTCCATTTATTTCATAGATGCTTCATCGCAATACCAATACTTTCATCCGTTGTTACTATGTTGAATGAAATTATGAGGCTACCCTTCAAAGAACTCCGTTCAGGCATTTTAGTTTTTTCAGTCTTAATAAACAAGGTCATTTTTACCGTACACGATGACTAAAAGCATTTCTGATTTTAAAACCACAACAATAATAAAGATGAACTTTGACTTACTTAATAGTAGTAGAACAACACACTAACTTATGAAGTTGAACACTCTGTTCTACATTACATATTATAGTTCTATTGTTCATAATCTTGGTAACAAAGATGTTTTGTTTAATCTTCGTCTATATGGAAAGCATAAAGGTCTGTCGTATTTTCATTGCACATAACTTCAATCAGCAAATGAAAATCTGACAATAACTAAAACAAATTTTGTATTTGTATGGTTACAATAAACTATGAATTTGTATTTCTTAATTCCACTCTGGTATAAAGGTACCCTACTGACAGATTACATTTTCAAACAACATTCGAAATATTTGGAGGTTACATTTTTTTTAAGTTAATTTTACGTTTATATGTCTTTAAAAATGAGTTATACTAGGAAATTAAAAATTAAATTGTATCATTTATACAAAGATATTACTACAATTAAGCATCTTTGATGAATTTTTGTACAATAATTGTCCCCAAACGCAACATTATGTTAACAGGCACGAGATGGGCCGTACCTGTGCTCATTCCCTAACAAGGGCGAGAATATTCTCGCACGGTATTTTGGAATCTTACTGTATTCTGTAATTGAAAAGTAATTCAGAATGTAGTATTCTAGAATAGAGTGAAAAAGGATTTATAATAAGTAGCTGCTATTGTCTTCTACATCCTGCTTATCGAAAAAAACGTTTTTACGTTATGTTATTTGCTGGAGTCGTATTACCTATAAGCAACAAAGCCTTAGTTTTGTCAAATAAGAAAGTTACTATAAAGCATCAACCAGGGGTTTATCTATTTGCAAGCTGCAATCTACTTGTAGTTTATCCGATTACAAAGTGATAAAACGTATATTAAAATGCAATTTTTTGACATATAAATAAAATTGTCTCTAGTAATACCACTAGAGGTCAAATTATTTTGGAATTTTTTTTTTCGCGCTCATGATATTTTGAAAATTTCCCGAGTCGCCAGACAAGGGAAATTTTCTAAATCAATCCATGACAAGAAAAAACTGTGACAGAAGTCGTGACCCTCGCGTGGTATCTGGTAACAAAATTCCACAACCGAATTGTGGTTAAAAAGATGAATAAATTAGTGTCTAAATATTATATATATTTTATTAGACATAGACACTTAATTGAACCACATTCAAAGTCCTGCGCTTTCGCTATTAAGAAGAGAGAGGTGTCCGAAGAATATAGAAAAATCTTTAGCTTTGTAATTAAAATGTATAAAGAACTAAATATTATGTGAACAAATAAAACTTCAGTCTTTTCAAAAATGGTCTGTTATTGCAAACGTCAAAAAATTCCGGTATAATTTGTTGTTGGGTACCCTAACGAGAAATAAATTTTCACTAAAATATCTCCGTTGCCATGGTGATCCGTCAAAATAACTTATTTTTAATTGGTTCGTAAATTAAAGGTGTGGAATTTTCGCGATAATACCAGTTGTCTCTTATTTGTGATTGGCTAATAATGTGAAAATTTTGATATGAGTAAAATAGTCATTAAAATAGATTGCAAAAGGAAACAGCTAGATTCCTGTTGCGTATTTAAAAAAAAAAACGTCTAAAAACAAAACCCTTCCTCGTATTACAAATTCAATTTGGTTAATTATATTGATATTTATTACGCGACATGTTTAAAATAGTGAGAATGAGATTGATAATTGATAAAAAAGATTATTTAAAAAGTCCTAAAATTAAACGCACAAAATACGGTCAAAATATTAAGAATTCATTGAGTATTAAAATAAAATGTGACGACCGTTAAGTGATAACCTCTGGGCTGGATTTAATACAAGAAAACAATTATTTCAATGCAATGCATTAGCGTTTACCTGAACTGTAAATCTTCACAAAGAATGTAGGAGGGTCAGGTACTACATCATAAATATTAAAGTAAATATGCTTGTTTAACTTGTAGAACCAGAATATTCCACTTTTGTTTGCTCAAAGGTTCACTTCACGCGGCAAAAACTGACCCTATTATATAGTTTCAACAATGTCGACGTGATTGTTAACACGAGCCGACAACTAGGTGTTACAAAACTATAGTTTGAACGATAAACTAAAAAGAAATTGGGATCTATTTTTGTTACATTAGTGATTTTTAATGAATTTGGGAAAAATATATACTTGAAATCGTCCAATAAATAATTTTTACAATTTTTATTTGTTTAAATTAATACTTCTTTAAATGAAAAAAATATTAAAAAAAGTTTCAAATAAAAGTTGTTGTTTAAGATCTTACCTACAACTTTTTGTTTACATTTTTTAATATCTCAATTTGTAACAAAAAATACAACTAATTTTTAAAAAAAAGTATTTTTTTTTTTACCACTGGGCATGCGTAACGCCAAACAGTTTCTCTTGATATATAAATCATTCACTGCTTGATTAAGAATATCAGATAAAAGATAGAACTGATAATTACTAAATCAACATTATTTATTATAGAAATTCTAAATATTTAGTGAACAATATTTTTGTAAAGTATTTTTCATTTTTTTCTACAAATTGTTGCTTATAATTATTTTAATAATTAATATAACGGCTATTTCGTTTGCAAACTTTTTTCTAATACATACTTTTTATCTTATTAAAACCAAACCGGTCTTGTTTACAAAAAGGGAAAAATATCAACCTTTCAATTTCGAATTTTTAACACTTCATTTAAAAAACGTAAAATTGATATATCTATAAAAATTCAACAGAATATAAGTACTTCGAAGTCTATATTTTTTGAATGATTATTTTGTTCTACAAATCTTTATTATTAAATTTAAATGGTTGATTATTTTATGTACACGTGTAAAACGTGTTTTATTTTTATAAAATGCAAATAATTTTTTTCAGGCTTAATATAAACTCTTGAAAATTGACATAAATGAATATTTCTAGTGGCGGTTAGTGACAACGCAACCAATGTTACCTGAATTTATAATAAAGCAGTGATAAGTGATGTAAAATACAGTGAAAATTCTGCGGAGAATGCCGAGAGCATGCTTCCAAAATCGTACTATACTATACTAAATAATAAATACTATAATAAATTCGAAAATTCTGGTAGTACAAAATGTTGATCATATTTTTTAAAGTTTGTATAATCAAATCACACTATCATTTAAAAAAATTGATAAATTGTTAACCATTTAAATAACATTTTTTTCTTTAAAATATAAAACTAGAATAACCTAAACCATCATTATTGCTTACTAATTTTTAAACAAACATTGCAGCATGAAACTTACGTTACAACTTCTGCCTAAAAACAATAGCTCCATCTTGATTTTAAAAAATAATTATTGATATAATACTAGTTTGTAACGTCAATTTAGTTTTTAAATAAATTTTAACCATATACATTATTAAAATATCAAAAAAGAAAAAATTTGATATGAATGTTTTAGCTTTAGACGTTAGTTATAATTTTATTGAAGAAACTTTTCTATCTTCATTTTTTAAGAGTTTTGTTAAAATAATCCGCTTTACCTCTGTAACAAATGAAGGCATTAAAAAATGTTTTAAATAAAAGTTGTAGCTTAAGATCTTAGGTACAACTTTTGATGAAAACATTTTGTTGGCGATTTAATTTTTTTATAAATTATTTTAAAAACACTTATGTAAATGCACAGGTTACTTTATGTGGAAAAGTTGAATTATCTAATTTCCAAATTTCATTCATCCCTTAAGTTTTTCTAGATTTTGGAAAATTTTGTGTATATTGATGGATTATCCAAAAATGCATTGAGTAAGAGGTGACAGCATGCAAATCCAATAATTACAATAATTTTAAAAAGTAAATGAACGTATAGTTAAAACAATTGGTCAGTAAATAAAATCCAAAATTACACACGTATAAACAAACCACATTTAAAATTCCTTCTTCAACAAAAAGAAACTCTGACCAAAGAGCAAACAACTAGTATAATAAACAATAATCGTTTAGATTTCCTATTTCTAGATCTTCTTTGGTGATAGCAGAAAAACAGTAAATTTTCTGTCAACGTTTCGGTTACTAGAATGTGTAGTGTTTATCAAAATGATGTTTTGATTTTTCACACATGGGAAATTTAACGATTTAAATTTGATGTCTTGATAAAGACTACGCATTGTAGTAGCCGAAACGTTGACAGAAAATTTATAGTTTTTTCAGCTATATCTACAGAAAAGATTCTGAAATAAGAAATCTAAATGTCATTGTTTAATAAAATTAAGGAAAACCACAATTAATAAATCAGTATAATCTTTTAAGAGGAACCCCTTGCAAAAAAATGTTTTTTTCATTGTCTCATATATGGTTGCCATTTAAGTTAATTCTTGTTCTCAACTAAATTATTTGCCATTTTACATCCCGTGTTAATATTAGAAAAAGTAATTTTGTTTTGATTAATAAAAACTTATAGATCGTCGTTATAGAAAATTAAAAAAGCCCCGGCTTTGTGAAACCAAAACTAAATTGCAATTATATTTTTAAAAAAAAATTTGAAACAATGAAATAAATATTCTGGGAGTAAACATATCTAAAAATAATAATTCACAAATTAATACTAAAGAATAAATATCTATATACTTTTAAACCAACTAAATACTGCACGTATCCTTAGTAAGTTAAATTAATCAGTAATGATGTATTTACAAAATCTTCAGGCAACATATTATTAAAATCAAACTTGGGTTTGATCATACGAATTCAAAACAGCGTACTCTTTTAGTGGTTCCAAATTGTATACACCATTCACTAAATTATATTCAGGAGGTTTAACACAAACTTTGCCAACAGGTTGTGTTGTATAAACAGTACAAAAATCAATTCTTTGATTATTAATCGTCAAGTAAGCATTGACTTAATAAGCAATCTCGAATCGCCTGCTGTAATTGCAAGATATTGTACAATTTCAAACAAACATTAAGAATTACTCGACAGCTGTTTCATTTTTTGGGACTCTGCAGGAGTGAGAGAATTAACTGTAAGTTTGCAGTTACACAATTGTAGAATTATTACCCAAAGTGGTTACATATACGACTGAATAATTGGGTGAGACATCTAGTGCCTCTTGTGCTATCGTAGCACGTTCAAATAGTATGAACACATTTTTGGTTGTCTTTATTCGCAACTCAGAATTTATAACTTGATTAAGTTTCTTAAAGTTCAGTGCCCTAAAAAATGCTGTTGCAGTCCTTTTTCAAGTATAAAATAGCCAACGAAAGCTTTAAATTTTACAAACTATCTACCTAATGCTACAATAGAAGTATCACAAATTCAATGAATGAAAAACTTTAATCTAGGTAATGAAAAATATATTGCAAATTGTCCAAGGTTCCATTACAAATATTATAAATTGTCCTTAAAAAGCGACTGTAATTTATATACAAGATAATTCAAACCAATTTTGAATTGGCAAAAAACTGAGAAATAACGTTCACAACACAATGAATAAAAAATAGTCAAAATTCCATCATAATAGTTCATGGTGATGCGTTAAGACATAGTTTAAAATGGTTCAAAGGTAAGTGACAGAACTGTTACATCTAATCCGAAATATTTAAAAAAAATGTCCGGTGAGAATATAATCTACTAACCCTATTTCAAAACGGTATTCTACGCATCAAAATATAACGGCTAGTTATAAGCGACTTTTTTTTGAAAAATATTAGCTTCCTCCATTAATTATTACGAAGTATTGCGAGCTTTTTTTTGCTAAAGCCCAATTATATACAATTACCGGATAACACTATTATACTATACAATTGCACACCCAATACTCAAGTTCTGCAATTACATACAATAATGTAAAAAACTGATTTTTGATTGAAATACGCAATTAATTTAGTGGCTCATTAAAACGTTAACAAAATTACACCGTTAAATCAATGTTTTTTGTTGTTTATACGTACGTGGTTAATTAAACATTACAGAAATGTTTCATACGGTAAACAGTCACAAATTATAAGTTGATTGACCAAAAGTGAATTTGGAATGCATACTTCTTCCTATAGTATTTATTGAATGAACGGAAGTTTCTCCTTAATCAGGTTTTATATCCAACATTTTGCAAGCACCACCAACATCGCATTGAAATAAAAAGAAGAATATAACATTTATACTAAAACCGACAGTAAGCAAGAACAATTGTTCTCTGATGCTGCTACTGTTCTGAACACGATTTATGTTATACTATTGACTTGCACATGTTCTTTACCAGTTTGTATGTGAATCGTAACGGAAATGATTGTTCCATCTACAGAAAACAACTGGACCACAATCTTCGCGGAGCCAACTTGCAGATCTAGTGGGACGAAGCCGTGCACTTGGCATTGTTACTCTTCTTATTTATTGATGACCAATAGCTACCGTGCTTTGTCTGGAGCTTTACGGCGTGTAGAATTTTCTGAACAGTCGAAACATATATTCAATATTTGTATACGCGTGTTTAAACATCATTAAATAAATATTCGTAACGTGTAATGTTCGATTGTAACTTTGGTAACGAAGCTTTTCGAAATTGAAGTCTATATAAAACCTAACTTGTTAGAAACAAATAAAACAGATAAATTTTTAAAAAAAGTTGTTAAGAAAACAATCAAAGTAAATAAATTTCTTCTCGGCAATTAATTGCGTGTTTAGAAATAATCCGTTAACCGACGACAACCATCAATCAAACAACGCACTTGAAAAAAAATAAAAGAACGTGAGAAATGTTATCGATAAGTTAACATCAGTTTTCGTGCCATTTTTACAAAGACGTTGCCTTATTTAGTAGGTTACTTTGCTCACTTATGGTAGAAATGTTATTTCTAATGTAGTATTCCGGACGTAAAAAAACGTTTACCTTTCTGAACACATAACTTACGTTTATGGTTTATTAAGCGAATAAATTAAACATTTTTGCACAAAATTTTTAACTGAAAAATTGTTTCAAAGTCGCATATATTTAAATAATTTTAAAAATTGAATTTTCATAAAAATTCCAGTAAAAAGATTGAGTTGTATCCAAATAATTGTAGTTAATTTACATACGAAATTTTTTGAATTGAAGGATTTAATACTTGATTGAAATATTAATGCAGATCTGAATCATAAATTTATATTTCCTTTTAATCCTTAAAAATTCCATCATTAACTTTGTTTGGGTTTGAAATGAAGTTTCGCCAATATAATTTCATGAAAACCTTTAATAGTTCTTTGGTCGCTTGTTGCTATAAGCTAACTTATTATCCAAATTAAAGTTTAAATATTTTCGGGTATAAAAATACCCATTCAAAAAGCTTTTATAGTTAAAAAATACTAATTGTTTTATTAATAGGTAAAGTTGAAAACGATATTATTTTAACCGAGTACATACACCGTCCAATAAATTAGAAAATAAACTATAACAAAATCATTCAATTTGTTAAAAAATCAATTATCTATATAATCATTCATTTAAAAAGAACAAATGAAATTAATTGTATGCTTTACAGAAGTAAGGTGCAATGTAATAATATTTGGTATAAACTTGGAAATTAACCAACGACGAAATTAATTTGGTAAATGTGTATTAACTTATAAGAATTCCTCTAGTTTAATAATAAAAAGAAGTACTAATATTACAGTCAAAATTTTTGCACAAGTCTCTAAAAATTGTTCAAATCTAGCGGTGACCGCCAAACCTAACACCTATAATATGTGAATTTTCATTTTTAATAATATTTATAGAATAGTTCAACTTCTAAATTCTTCAAAAATATACAAACTTCATTCTTGACGTCCGTTGCAATACTTGCTAATGTAGTAGATAACACTTTAAAACTAGATATTTAGTATTAGTGCAACAAGGCATTCTAATAGTGGGCGTCCTCAAGAGTCAACTATCTGGGTCATCTAGTACCTATCACAATGTTGTTCATTTTTTGTTATACACGGTGGCCAGACGGACAAACGCCAGGTAGAACGATTCTTTGTTCAATTTGAGGCGATAATCTTAATCAAAAAATTATGCGATCCTTCCTTAAGGCGCACGAGACCATTATTATTTTAAAGAATTCAAGAAGAGCCGAACTTTATTGCATATTCTCTGGAGCGATCAAATGCTTGTTTACGAGAGATGGCGTCTTTAATAGCCATAATTTTCATTTTTGGGCGGACGAAAATCCCAAGGCAGTAAGGGAAATTGAAGGTCGAGAGAAGATTTTCGGTAAATGTTTGGCTGGGGATTTTAAATCTCGAGTTAGACCAATATTTCTTCCAAATCGTCTAAATGGAATTGAGTACGTTAACGTTTTTGAGAAGAAGTACTGATAATATTCCACTGAATTTGAGACCCAACAGAATTAAACAAAGAATTTTGATAAATTTTAGCCGTACATCTTAAGGTTTGATGGTCTCGTGCGCCTTAAGGAAGGATCGCATAACTTTTTTGGATTAAGATTATCGCCTCAGAATTGAACAAAGAATCGTTCTACCTGGCGTTTGTCCGTATTTTCTGGCCACCGTGTATTACATTTTTTATTATTGATACATTGTTTAAAAAACTGTTGGCAGTTAACATAATTTAGTCGATGACTAAGATTTTGAGAAAGCTTAACATTACCTTAATAAGACAACAATATTGTTTGTTTGAATAAATTAAACAATGTTCTTTGATGTGCTAAACATTAATTGTTTTTATTTTTGAAATGAATATTCACAATGTTTCAATTACTATAGTATCCGCAATCGTCATCAGGTGACTATTACCAAGCTTAGAAAGTACTGGAGCTTATATACTGACTTCCAAAAAAATTGCAACACTTAGAAGTTGTTAATCGATTTTAATGAAATTTTCAGGAAACGTTTATTTTCATTAAACAAAGTGATGATTAAAATTTAAAAACAAAAGAACAAAAGCTTAAAAGTTTTTTCAATAATGAGTTGCTCCGCCACTATTTGTAATGCACTCATCTAGACGGCTTGGCATGCTATCAATCAAGTGATCTATAGATGCTTGTGGTATATCATCCCAAGCTTCTTGAATCCGTTGCTGAAGATCGTGTAAATTATCTGGAGAGTGCGGTAAATTACCCAGTCGCCTACCAATCATATCCCATACATGTTCAATTGGCGACAAATCAGGCGACCGAGCAGGCCATGGGAGGACGGCAATGTTAGATTCTTCAAAAACCGTGTTGTAGCCCTTGCCGTATGAGGGCGCGCATTATCCTGCTGGAAAATGGGATTTTGCAGCCCCTGAAGATATGGAAGGCCAACTGGTTGTAGCACATTAGCAATGTAACCAGCTGCGTTAAGGTTGCCGTCAATAAAGACCAAGGGTGATCTGCTACCATAACATATTGCACCCATATCATATTTTGAGTGAGGGCTGTGTTGCGTTCCACAAAAAATGTTGGATTTTACGTTCTCCACGCATCCGTCTGACCCTCCTAGACCATCGTGGGCCCACAAGCAAAATCGGAACTTGTCACTAAACACAATTTGATGCCATTCTTGTGCCCAATTAACCCTTTCGTTGCTCCACTCTAGTCTGCGTAGACGGTGAAGTGGTGTAAGAGGAAGACATAAAAATTTACGATATGAACGCAACTCATAAGATCTTATCCGGCGATAAACAGATGACATTGACATCCTAAGTCCTGTACCTCTCATCCAATCATTTGCAATTGATCGAGTTGTTGAAAATCTATCTCTTGTGGCCAAAACTCTTAAGCGACGTTTTTCACGATCTGTTGTCCTTCGAGGACGTCCAGGTCTACGGCGACGATGTTGAACCCTTCCTCGGACCATTTAGACCAACATCTCAATACCGATGAAACATTTTGGTTTTACACGACGAGCAATTTCTCTTAGCGAAAGTTCGGCCTCTCTATACCAATAATACGGCCACGTTCAAAATCACTTAATTTGGACAAAATGTTGATGTTGACGTACTCTCGGCATTGTTTTCAAGTTCAAGATGAAATTGTGAAGAAACAACAACAATTTGCAAACTTGACAGTTACTAAATAGTTTAATACTTCAAATTTATTGTTACTATGTGCTATGGAAACAACAGGCAAAAACAAAAACCACTGGCTAGATTTGAATCATCACTTTGTAATAAAAATAGACGTTTCCTGAAAATTTCATTAAAATCGTTCAACAACTTCTAGTTGTTGCAATTTTGGAAGTCAGTATATACTAAAGACATGTTTGGTGAAGCGTTCAAGAGTACAAAGTGCGAGCTGGCGGAACAGATGATTAATTAATGAAAATTATGTAGTTTGAGTTGATTTAAACATTCTAGTTGGATCATTGGATTCCATATGTTGCTTATCTCGACACTTCGCTGGCTGAAGATCTCCTTGTTGTTGTTGATAATCGCTGCTACTTTAAATTTTTATTTGTACCAATGTTCCTCCTTGTGTATGATCTTCGCGTCCGACCATTTAATTTGGTGTTAATTATCCCAAGAATGTTACGCAATGCCAAATTTAGATGAGAGAGAGAGGAGAAACTTCTAAATTATTAATTTTGCAGTACAATAGTGTGATGTTTGCTGCTGCGCTTACGGTAGATGAAATATCAAATTAATGCTGGTTGACGACAAAAGCCATTTATGTCAAAAAGAGAGTTTACTTCTCCATTAATTGGAACCGGTGCGAGTATACAAAAAGTTGACTATGATTACAAAAGAATCGCAATTTTATTCTTACCTCAGTGTAATCTTTGCAACTATTTTTTAAACCATACAAATCAATAAATTAAAATGGTGTTAACAAATCTATTTTGTCTTAATTTGTATTTTTGTAGGACAACGAAAACAAAGGGTCCTGTTTTTACGAGAAACACAATTTTTCAAAACTGTATCATATATTTCAGACTATAAAGATCAAAAGTTTTTAATGTTTGTACAGGGTGTTTCTGAAAGGTGTGTATGGTTTACCAGAAGTTCTCTGGTTCAAAATAGACTGTTTGACATCAATTTACCTATAACCAAAAGTGTACTATAAAGGCGCTAAAGTGCGTCAAACTTTCCAAAAAATATTGTACATTGGAAATAACTCGAAAACGGTTCGACGGATTTTCCGCTTTTGTATACTGGTTGTATGCTTGCGAAAACGTTTTTGTATAATGTGGACAAATTTCTGATGCCAGGAAAATTCGCTACGGGCACTGTCAAATAAATGATAATATTTTAACAACCGTCAAGGATACAAAACCAAAATAATTCTGACAAATAAAACGAACAATTTGAAAACTTTCTTGTTTCTTGTTAAATTGCGCTAATGTTATTAGTTCGATCAGAAAAAAATAAAATCGTATCCCTGCAAGGAGCATCCATAAATTAAAGTAGACTGCTAGTAGACCATGCGATCAAATTTATCATTTGTGACATTCATTTCCGGATCTTCCAAAATTACTCACGTTTTTATTTTGCGATTAACTACTTGAAAAATGGGCAACACCTTTGCCGAACAGACTGATATGCTGTTAGTGTTGGGCTTTGCAGTGGGAGTTGTCGGGAGAGCGTGAGGGTTTCCGCAAAAAGGTTCCCAAATTGGATTGACATGATTGCATAGCCTACTAGCAGTTTACTTAAATTTCTAAGCGTATGGATTTGTCTTGCATAGATATGATTTTAATTTTTTCTGATCGAACTATTAACATTAGCGCAATTTAACAAAAAAAAAGTTTTCAAATTGTTCATTTTATTTGTTAGAATTATTTTGGTTTGGTATCGTTGACGGTTGTTAAAATATTATCATTTATTTGACAGTACCCGTATGAAAACAGATTTTCCTGATATCAAAATGTACCACATTACAGAGAAAACGTCTTCGGAAGTTAATTCGAAACGGGAACAAAATCCGTCAAACCGTTCTCGAGTTATTCCCAATATACAATATTTTTTTAAAAGTTTGACGCCCTCTGGTGCACTTTCAATTATAGGTAAATTGATATCAAACGGTATATTTTAAACCAGAGAACATCTGGTAAAGCCATGTACACACCTTTCAGAAACTTACCCTGTATAAATATAAAAAATTGAAGGATTATTTTTCAGTACTTAGGCATTCTGATTAAAAGATCAGTTTTGGTCCTAGTTTTTTGCAAATCAAATATTTACTTGAAAACTGTATGTAACCAATTTGAATAAAATTTGGCTTTTCTAAAGTTTTTATGAAAATATTGTGTAAAAAAAAAGTGTCAGGTTTTTAAATTGTGCTGTGCTTTTTCTTGGTGGACCACTCTGTATAGTATGTGTCATACTGTGATAGTACAAATAAAATTGTAATTTGTATGAGAAAGTAGACAATTACTTTTTCTACCAATCTACCAAGATCATTGCTTTAAGAAAAAATTTAAACTTTCTAAACGACACCATAAAAAAACAGGGAGTAGTTCGAGTCAACTAGATCCGATTTAAAAAATAATGCTATGAAAGTTTAAAATAATCAAGTTTTAGTCCTGTTGAGGAAACCGCAAAGTAACGCAAAGTAACGGTTGCGGAGATATGGACCGCTATTTGTTTTTCAAACATTTTATTTTATTAGGAATAAACCTGCAAAGGAGCTTTCAAGAAACAAAAAACAAAGTTACAGAAGATGTTCAAAATGTCCTCCGTCCATTTCCAAGCAGGCACAACATTTTGGTCTCAACGATATTCGAACTCTTGAAAACACCCTCCTTGGTTTGGATTTCTTGACACTTTTGATTAATCCGTAGCTGCAGCTCTTCTAGGCTATTTACAGGAGTACCATACATTAATGGCTTTAAATATTCCCAAACAAAACTAGAGGCAAAAAACCAAACGTGCTTGATGACCTTTTATGGATTTAAGTCCTGTACTCGTTGCACGTGGTACTTGGATAAAGCAGTTGTCTGTGAAGGATTCTCCAAACAAGAGGACCACTAATTCCTACCTTGGCTGATATTCTCCGCACAGTCTGTACCTAGATTCTGCTCTACCAGTGCTAGAAATTCTTCTTTTGCTATAGGAGTGGATACCACAGCTGGTTTCCGGATAAATGACACTGTTTGCTCAAGGGAACCGGTATCACGCAATCTTTGGTGAATTCTTCAAACATGCGTTGTGAAGGAATCTGACGATTTCGATAAGCGTCAACATAAACTAGTCGCGCTTCGGTAGCGTTCCCATTAGCACGACCATACATAAAATGCATATCTGTTAATTCTGCGTTAGAGTAACCAGCAATAGCGAAAGAAAAACTTATACACTGAGAACAACTGTCAAATGCGTACTGTTTATTTCAATAAACAGCAAGCTTCCGACGTGTTTGCAAAATAACAAAGGTGCTAAAAACATAAAACATTCCATATCTCCGCAACCGTTACTTTACGGACCCATGTTTATTAAGACTTTTCTGCTTATTTTGGTTCATACTATTACCTTCTGAAATATTTTACACTCTTTTTTTTAAACACCCTGTATATGATATCCGCGGGTAGATATACACTCAATTCGCAAAAGAACTGTATCTAACTGTAATTTAATAATTAAATAATTCAGCAAAAATAAATCAATTGTATTAAGCATAATTTTTTTTCAAAAAATTCAATGTTTTTCGTACAATTATACATTGTGTAGCATTTAAGATAAAGACTCCGCATATTCTGGTTATTTGAAAAAATATAGATTTAAATGTTTGCACATCAAACATGGTGATGGGACACATTTTTTAAGATAGTTATTTAAAATTTGAATCAACCTACTTGACAATTTCATAGTGTCATGTACTCAAATATTCAAATAAAATAAATGATTATTTATTCTTTGACAGCTGATTTCTAAAAAGTATAATCGGTTTCAACTTTTAAAAAGCGATGGATTGTCATGACTCTCTGGTAGAAACCACTCTATCCACAAATAGAGAATTTGTAATTTTTGAAGTTAAGAATGTTGAAGTACCAATACAAAGTTAATATATTAATATATAATTTATATATAATAAAGAAAGTAAAACAATCAATCCGGTTCAATCGGGTTGAACTGGCTGATCATATGGTGGCAAACGAAGAACTAGATGTTCTTGTTCTCTTAAAAGTTCGTTAATTATATCTTCACAAAATTTTTTCAATGACTTACAATCTTATACTTGAACCTCAAAAAAAACGAGAAAAATTTTAAATGCCCAATTTCTCAAAAAAAAAAGGTCTATTGATTTTAAAAAAATTCTTTGCAACTTTTTCTAATAGTTTTTTTAATCTTTCATATAACAGAAATATGGGACTGTGTTCACTTTAAATGCGACACACTGTATTATGGTTCTTATTAGATACAACACGCCATTTATTTTGATGACACTATGACTTACATTGTTCTTTGTTATTTCTTTTGAAGGGTTTACAAAAGCAACTCTGCTTCTCTTATGACTTTGGTGACGTTTCGTATCCCTGCAGTTTCAATTATTTATTAGAAAATTACATACAATCAAATTTGTTATTATTCTAAATGTGTTTAAAATACTCTGTCGATATCTAGTGCTGAGTTTTGCTAATATAGTTTTTTATTGCAATTATTAAAATAGTTTCCATTACTGCACATAACTGTGTTATTGAACAAAATGCAAAAGTAAGTAATCAAATCAATTAACTTCAGTAAAACTTACACGCAAATTTACATTTCTTCAATTGCATTTAATAAACATCTTTTACCGTTAACATTTTAATTAAACATCGTGTTCGAGAACTTTATTTTTGAGAACGTTGGTTGATTGAATCAACAGGTACCTACAATTTTAATTTCCCTTAGGTGACGACAATGTAAAGAATTCAAGTAATTATTGAAGGCACGCGTAGTCGCTAAGCCTGGGAACTTCTATTTATATTTATAGCCACAAAGAATTCATTACAAAAAAATAAAGGGTATATTTAAAATTAGGTGTCCTACCCAGTTATTGAACTTTTAATCAACTTCTATTGTACCGCCTTTGATTAAACGAAACTGAATATGCACGTAAACTCTTCTGTCATAAATTTAGATTTGTAAAATTATTCAGATTTGGACGTATCATTGCGGTAAGTTAAAAGTAATTGAGGTTTTATTCAATTCCACGATTATTGAAATTTAATTATTACGTCCGTACCATTGACATAAATTAGATCCCTCGTAAATGATTGTATTGAAAAAAAAAAGATGTAATTGCTGTTTTCTAAACTGAATAAACTTTACGATACTTTCACTTAACTGCACTTGGAAGAAGGATGATATAATTGAATACTTTATGGTTTGTGCAATCAAATTACGCAATTGCACTTTTTTATTGAGTATCGTTTTTCAATTTAAGATTCCGGTTAAATTTATAAATAAAATAAAATCTACTAGTATTACTCGAGCGGTCTTACGTTGCCTGACAAAAGAAAGATTTGATTCAAAATGTAAGAAGATATAACATGTTTAAGATTATTATTTCGGACCGGACTGAATAAATAAAATAGTATTAGCTACATTTTGCTAAAAAATTTTCTTATTTTTACACATTATATATAATAATTTTTTGTTTTTAAAATTGTTAAGAAAAAAGTTAATCATAGTAAAATGTAAAGGATACCGAAAGCAAGATTATATGAGCTTAAGTGATGCTTTATGTGATGATGATGGTGTTGGATTGACTGCTGATCGAGTGAGCAGCCAAAGATCCGCAGCACAAAAAAGGCACTTAAGCTCTACATAAAATATACTATTTTTCTTCAAACGAAACAGAAAGAAGAATATTAACTTACCAAAGAAAACGTATGAATTTTTAATCATGAAAAAGATGCAGTCTGCTCTGCAATATTAGGTGAATCATTTTTAATTTGAGATGAGTTACTATGATTTTTGACAAACAAGAATGTCAAGTGTTTCTAAAACATATGAAAGTTTACGCGAGTAAAACTAGGACAGTGGTTAGTTAGCTATAGTTTGCGATCAGACCTATAGTTGTGATCACTAAAAATAAAGCGGTGATTAAAAAAACTTACGCACATATGAGTATAAATATCTTTAATCAAATATCAATGTAAGTAGATATATTTGAAGACATATCATTCATACATAACAGTGTATAGTAAATTCCTAGACATTTCTTACCACATAAAATTCTAAGTAAATCTTTTTCCACTATAAAAACCAGAATTTTTTAACTTGTTTTGTCAGAATTCAGAGAAATAGTAAACAAACCTTCCCTAAACCACAGTGAAATTTTATAAATAAATGTCTTGAAGGTTTCCAAACATCTGAAAAAAAAATAAAAAAAAAGCTGAGTTTTATGAATACATCGTAAAAGAAAAGTCACAGCCACACAATTTTGAGTAAAAAATTGAAACGTAGATAACTGTTTTACATTAAATGAATAAATGTTACAAAAGAATTTTACTATAAAATATATAATAATGTATTATATATTACAGAAAAAAGAAAAAAACTTGCTTTAAACACATTAAGTTAAACGTAAAAGACATTGTAAAGAAATATATGTTTTTAAAAAGAACGGAAAAAACTGCTTAAGAACACACTATGCAAAAACATTTCTTATAATTTAGAAGAGGTTTGGAACTTTTAATTTTCACTATTTGAAGAGAGAGAAAAAACTGCTTAAAAACATACTTTGCAAAAAGAGGTACATACATGGTAAAGAAAGACCTGGCTATAGTACTTGAAAGGCCAGGCCACAGTACATGAAACAAAATTTAAAACGTACATGATTTGACGATTTATTTAATTTCTCAAAATTTAAAAATATTTGGATTTATTGTTTTTATATTTGAAAAAGGAAAAACTGCTTAAAAAACACGCTTTGCCAAAAAATGGATATGGTAAAAAATGCCTGGCTACAGTACTTGAAACAAAATTTGAAACGTGCAATGTTTAATTAAATTGCTCGTAATTTAAAAAAAGGTTTGAACTTAATTTCTTTTGATTCTCAAAAAGTAGCACAGGGTTGCGAAATCAACGAAGATACCCTGCAATTACAACAAAATTGGGACACACTGTACATACATATTACGATGCTTTGAAAATGTTTATACAAAAAACATATTTATTTTTAGCAATGAGACTCTTTATATTGATTACTCAGATAAACTCAAATACTGATTCACTGGGATAAACTCAAATATTTGATTTACTCAACGTTTTGAGTTTGTTAAACAAGCGCTAATAATTATGAGATAACGCAGCGTCCACGCAAATAAAATTTAATTAATAGTGTATTATACACCAGGTTGTGAAGTCTGTCATTATTGCCTTAGCACCAGTGTAGGCAATAATGGACTTCACAACCATGGTGTATATACTATTTTTTCCACTACTAGCCAAATTTAAGCCAAAAATAAAAATAAACATTTTTCTTGTAAAAATCAAGTAGCACAGGAATGCAAATAAATCAAAAGCATTAAAAGCTACATACGTTGATAAACCAACTGCAACTGATTCACTAAACACTTGTGTGACATATTTCACCTTCATTTTCTGAAAATTATTCGAGTAATATGTAAATTAGTTGATTTAGGAGCCAATCGCAGCGGTTTAGATTTGTCTGACATGTAGAAATTTTTAATGTCTTTCCAAGATGCTTTTTGTTATTAAAGATTATATCGTATTTAATCAAGTTATTTTGCACCGACTTCAATAAATAGGGGACATCGAAGAAATAATAGATTTTCTTATCGTTTACGAGAAGGTATGGTTTTTCCGGTGATACATCTATTCTTTTAATTAGGTTTCGAAAATTTTACTACTGCCCTAACATTGGCACCGCATTGTAGTTGTAGCTTTTCTATGCAGTTTAATACTATCGACTTCAATTTGTCACCTTTGCATATCGTATTTGTAAAGATGTAGCACAAGGGTTGTTTAACTTTTTATATATAACTCTAACCATGATCACGTAGCAGTTTGAGCTGGCAAAAATTTAAAACCTACTTTAAAATTAACATTTTGGGGCTCGTAAAATATAATTTTAGTGAAAATTGTTTGTATTCCTCTGTATATCTCCTGCTTCTTAGTGGTTTATTTTTAAGTCCACTTGGCTGTCACAATTTGTGCTCTGCTTTCGGGAAGTAATCGTTGGGAGATGTTAACTTCAATTGAAGTGCTTTCTTTTCACGTTGCAATTTAAGAATGTTCCTCCGTAATTTTCTTTACCTAAGAGTATTTGAGCTGCAAGCTTGAGTAGTTTTGGTATAGCTAGAGATGTTAACGGGCATTTATTGCTTCGCCAATATACCTTGCATCATTTGAATATTGGGTTTCAGAAATTGACACTTGTAATTCATTTAGGAATGGCAAGTGTTCGCCACATACTCGTTAAGTTTTTAGAGTCGACATTTTTATGCAACAGATCGGACCTTCCAGATTCTGTTAACCATTCAAAACACCTACAACAAAATGTTTGTAATTTACTTAAAATTCTTGATGTAACTTAACTCGCCTGGTTAAATCTCCTTTGGGAAACCTGAAAAACTGATTCTACCATCATATTTAATAAATAAATAAATTCAGGTTATGTATTTGCGGTTATGGGATGGGGGCGAATTTTAAACTAATGGCATTTTTTTATTCAAATAATTTTATCGTGTTAGGTAATTTTAAGCAGCAAATACGTTAAAGATAATCTCCTGGATATACAAAATTATGTTTCACTCGTTTTTGTTAAACAACTATTCTTAGATTCTCAAAAAAATTGAAATTGTCCATTATTAACCTAGGTCAACAATAGAAAAAATTATTAACCACTAATAGAGAAATTCAACTTCTCAGTTGGCTAGGAGACGCAATAATTGTCCACTTCACAGCTAGTAGTGGAAAAAACTATTTAGATCCGTTTACATGTTATTCAAACTAACTATCCTTGTTCACTTCTAATTTGGCCGTTGTAGGGTTGTTTCCATAATTTTTTCTTTTTCAACTCTTATTCAACATCCGCACTCATTGATTAATTAATTAACAGAGTTCTTTGTAACATGTTTACTTGTTCAATCTTAAACTACCAGTTTTGTTTATTTTTCCGTCGAACACTTCTGGTGTGGTCTTGGTAGGTGCCTCATTATTTTGATTAAACACTAATTCTTCTCTAAAAAATTAAAACACCTTGTTTTGCTATAATGAAAACTATTGTATTTCGACGCAACATTTTGGAATCGAGTATTTTAGTTCACCATCAACTTAGTGACTTATTATTAAAATACTGTTGGCAAATATTCATACAAAAAACGAAAAGGTAAAGAATTACCAAAAGCAAAGCTTACAAAATAGTAGAAATTACAGTTAGGTTATGTTATTTAGTTCACAAATTGTGGTGAGTTTACAAAACTGTTTTCCAAAGGTGAGTTCATTAAAATAGCATATCTTCTTAAAATTATTAAAATATAATTTTATTAAAATTACAAAGTATTGTCGACGGAAAAATTGTGTAACTAACTTTTGAATTAAAAGAGTGATTAATAACCTCAAACAATATCTCAATTGTTAATCACTTCTTAATACACTCGTTTGTTAAATAACTATTAATTCATCTCGACAACCAAATTGAAAGTTTAATTTATAAAATTTAAATTCAATCCTTCACTGTCCAAATAAGAGTGTTCTTAATCATAACTTGCAATATGCAATTTTAATCAAACATTTCTATTAACCACGTATCCTTAAGCTCAGACTCATTTTCACTCAACGCCGGCATTGATAAGTTAATCTTATTCCAACGACTATTAACCGTTCACTAAATATGCACTTTTGTCACGTACACTATAAATTTAATTCTACTCCGCATCAAAACTTCAACAAACGAATATGAGTTTGCAGAACAATATTCTTATTTTTATACATTAAGCTAATCTTGTCCGCCTACAAACTAAAATATTATTTACATGAAATATTTTAATTATTTTCTTAAATTAATTTTAGGCCAGTTTCTAGAAATCTTATTTAACTTTAAAACCTAATTTACGTTTGATTTGAGAAGAACTACAAATCTAAATAATCAATATTTTAATTCGAAATATTATTTAAAAATAACTCTTTCAGCGCAATATATTGTTATTTGTTATGTCTGAAAAGAGAGAGAGAGAGAACACGATAAGTGTTAAATTAAATTTTTAATATTACTATTTTGTTTTTGTAAACGTGGACTCAGTTAAACGGCGAGAATTGTACTATCAACTTTAAAATGTATCTAAATCCTAAAGAACCATTGATTTTGACAAAAGTCGTGTAATAAATAACATTATTGAGTGAAGAGCCGAAGTTGATGTACTTTACGTGTCAGAGGCGCTTAAATTTCATGCCGCTAACGAGCTAAAGATAAAGTATTTATATCAATGCAATAGTGACACTTAAGCATTGTCAGTTCAAGCGTTTAAGTGTAAAGTATTTTTTTTTTTAAAACCTTGCATACCAGCCCTCTAATCTTAAATTTGATTATACAGTGTGTCCAGATGTAAGGATGAACAGTATGGGGTCTGAAACCGGAGAGATACAGAGTCGCTTAAATTTGGAAAAAGTTGCCCACTCGAGGAGTCAACATTTTGCTGTTGAGAAACTAGCTAGGTTCGGCTATTCGAAAATGAAATTGTGCCATTTTCGTTTTCATTACATTCAGTGAGTTATGCGAAAAGTGACCCAAAACTGAACCTACTTTGTCATTAGCCACTCTTTTGCTCTACAGGATGGCGTTCACGAATTTTACTATAACGTTTGTTTCGAAGAAACCATCATTAACTTTATTTTTTCTTATGGCACTCAAAAGACTACCGTATAAGAAAGATTTTCATTACAAATTCAACGAGTACTACAAAATGGTTAATGTGATTTTATTGAGAAAAAATAACGTTTTAGGAAATTTCTAATCTTTTTTTGTCATGTGCGCTGAATGAAACCATGGCATTTAAAAAATTAAGTCTATTGTTAGCTACGACAGAATCGATTCGATTGACAAGAGTATCAGTTTAGCAAAGTCTTCAGTGTAGGTCATATTTTACAATGGAACACATAAATTTTAAATCTTTTGATGTAGTGTGCGTTGAAATAATGCGGCAAACAGAAAATGTTTCTGCGCTCGAATGTTTTTGGCGGGACAGTACGGGTTGCTTGAATGAAACCGCTTTTAGATTGACACCAACGCCTAAATATGAACTTTCCTGGTTGCCTCCGTTCCGGGTACTTGATCAAATACACACTCGGCTTCTACGGAATTTCTCCAGTATGTAATGTAGCAGGACAGCATATCGACTTTTCTCTTCCTTTGAAAACATTACTTGCTCTATTGTAAAATATGAGCTTACACTGAAAAACGTTGCTAAACTGATACTACTTTGTCCGTCAAATAGATTCTGCCAGAATTAACAATGAAAGAAATAAAGTCGATTGTTAATTCGACTTCATTTGCCATGGTTTCATTCACCGCACACTAGACCAAAAAGTTTAGAAATTTAATAAAACGTTATTTTTCTCAATAAAATCACGAATAACCATATTATGTAGTACATCTTTGAATTTGTAATGAAAAATGCTTTCTTATACACTTTTTTAAGTGGCATAAGAAAAAATAATGTATGACGATGGTTTCTTTGAAACAAAACGTTGTAGTGAAAATTTGCAAACGCCATCTTGTAGAGCAGAAAGAGTAGCAACGACAAAGTGCATTCAGTTTTTTGGTAACTTTTCGAATAACTTCAGAATATAATGAAAACTAGATGGCACAATTTTGATCAACAGCAAAATGTCGACCCCTCGAGTGGGCAACTTTTTCCAAATTTAACCAACTCTGTATCTCTCACGGTGTCCGAGATTCCCATGCTGTTCATCCTTATCTTGGATACACTGTATATTGCCGTTACGATTGTGTCGAAAGATTAAAGTTATAGAGAAGCATGGCTTACGTGCGACTAAATGTGGTCAATTAATGGGCAATATGCCAATTAAGTGAAGAACATCTATTGCTGGTAATTGCTGTGTTTTGCTATATAGAGAGAAAAAATGACATTAAAAAAAAGTTCCTGTATAGCCCCCTTACCGCACAAAGACTTAAAGTTGGGTAGTTTTTTACACTATTTCACTCAATGATAAATTATTCAGACAAATTTTTTCCTACCTTTAGAATAAGCATATTTTCTTTGATGAACTCTACTGCAACCCACGGCTTACTATTACCAAACAAGAAACCAAGTTCAGGAATTGTATTATACCGAGGAAAGGCTTGTTGTACCATTAAGTTAATAAATGCTAATTTATAACTGCGAGATTCTTTTTTAATGATCACCATAAACACTATATATTATCAGGAATTGTGTTTTACAAAGGTGGGATGTAAGTGCACTTCATTTATGAAATTTTCCGTGATTGAACGTCGTTACTCAAATCTAAAATAAAACTACTTTTTATCGCAGGTACAACCATGTCATATAGAGAAATGCGTTTTAGTAGTGTAAAACCAGAACTACTTTTAAATTGAAATTTACTAAATAAGTTTAAAGTAGGCCACAGTATTTTATATTTTTTCTTTACCTCGGTTATCTTTAATTGAAGAAGGAATAATCATGTTCAAACATATATATTTACAAACTGAAAGTGGATGTTGACAAAATAAACCATAATTTTCATACAAAAACTTAAACCGTTACAAAAAATAAACAAATAAACGACAATTCTCGGTTACCCTGTATATGGGTCGGTTGGTACCGGCAGTAATACACCAGACAGTTGTCCCCAATGGCGACCGGCCGGCGTATAACAACTGTGTGTACTTGTGAATGTTCTTTTAATTGCTTCATTTTAAATTGATTTGTGTGCGACGGTTTTTTTATACAATTAAGACGTAGTACGGAATATAGAATTTAATTGGATTGGATAGGGCAATTTTAATTGAATACTTTTTTAGCCCCTTTCTTACTTAAATTCTTATAGATCGGGGAAGGTTGCTTGGCAGTTTACCTCTCCAAGTATGTTTAACTCGATTTCTTCAGACGTCTACGATAAACGTGTAGTTCTTGTACGACGAACGTTAAGTTTGTTTGTTTGCTGGAATATAATAATCAATCGTGTATTAGATGTTTCAGGATTCGGCGATTGAAGAGTAAGTGAGAAGATAAATAGAACGGTGTTGCAGACTCTACCGACACGATCAGCCTAGTCCTTACACTGAGAAAACAGAGTATTATTTATTTTATTTATTTTTTATTTATTTGTCACTATCCAACAGGAAAGATCCAATTACAGAATAGGCATAAAGGAGAAAATTTCAGAATATTTTTTTTTTGGAGTTTTGAGATAAAAAGTAAAAGGATTCCGTGATGCATAGCGTGGTATATTAAATGCAATTTTTTAAGAAATTCAGTACAGTTTATGTCATAATTAATTATTTTACATAATAAAACGATAGCTATACGCGTTCGTCTGTTCTCAAGTGATAGCAAAGAAAACCGTGATCGCAGTTCACTGTTAGGAAATTCAATGCAAGGATAATAACCTCAACTTTAAGAAACAGATATTTCACAAATCGACGTTGTATTCTTTCAATGCTGTCAATATGAACCTTATGTGATGGAGACCAAATTATCGACATATTCAATTTTACTGCAAAACCAGATTTTTTAAGGTATTTACATTATTAAATTCACGACCGTAGCGAATTATGAATCAGGGTTTTTGACAACTTAATAAAGTTGAAGTAATGTGATCCAAAAAACTCAATTTTTTATCATAGATAATCTAAGTCACGAAAAATTATTAGGTCTATTGAGAAGAACAGAATTAATAGTATAATCAAAAATCAGATGAGTTACCTTCCAGAAAAGGACATAACATTACATTTAACGACGTTTAAAGGTAATCTGTTTAAAACGCACCACACATCAATCTGTTGAAGTAACTTGCAATCATCAAAAGTACCGATAGATTTAAAAATTTTAAGGTCGTCTGCATAGAGTAAATAATCCACATTTAGATATTCCACCAATCAATAATAAATATATTGAAAAACATAGGACCAGCACTGATCCCTGAGACAACGAGTGTTGGCTGCAAAACAAATTTAATTACATGTCAGCGTTGCCGATGAGAAAACAGACAAGGGCAAATGCTGCGAAACAAATTTATTTACTTGACAGCTTTTGCGGTTTAGAAAACAGGAGAATCTCTTGTATGAAATTGTCTTGAAGGAAAAAAATTTAATTACTACCACGTAACAGAGAAAATTAACAGGATCGGAAAGCGGATTGCGGAATACGGAGAACGGAACTTAGAGCAAGAGGGTAAGTAAGTGCCTTTTGGCTCGTGGACGTTGAATTTATACTGTCGTTTTCAAAATTGTAGCGGGAAGGACGGTGGAAAAATTGTAGAAGCAATGCTGTTCTTGCGGAGTAGGGAAGTTGACAAATTTACTTGTGTTTATACTCGTCAACGGCATCTTCTGACGTTCGTTACAGTAGCATAGGAGCAAAATGCAACCAGTTGCGTTTGAAATGCTCAAGCACATGCGAACAGTAGTACTCTTCGGCTATTCAAAACCAATCTTCTTTCTTTGACTGAGGCATAACTATGTCTTTCAACACGGATCACAATTCATGACATGTATGTTAAATTTTTCTGAAATTGTTTTTCGACCTAACCGAAATTTAAAGTATAGCGGTCGGAATGAATGTCCTGTCGCAGAAACCTACAATAAATAAGCAAAGTAATATATTTTCTATAGTATATGTACAGATCATTGTATTTCTTTCATAAATATTCACAAATTTTAATTGTATCTATTGTTTTTCAGTGAAAGAATGTAGAAAAAATGGGGAAATCGCAAAGATACTTTTGCAAGAAAAAACAGCAGAAACAAAACTAAGAAACGCTATATATACTTTGACCAGCTCTTATTCTTCAGTAGTAATACAAAAATGAAAGAGTAAATACTCATATGTTAATACCAACAAAAGTCATTATATGTATTGCAAGACTACCACAAACCTTAAAAAAAATGTTTCTATGAGCCAAGGCACTTCGACGATTAAAGATGATGGCGCAGCTACTACCTCAAAACAATTAAGAATAAGGCTTCTATAAGGCCTTACAGAGGTTTGGAGAAAAACTCAAGACCACCAAAATCTTTTCCAACGAAAATACGTGAACACTTTAATTTCAAAATAAGGATCTACCTGCAACAAAAAATGCTGACAGGTTATTGTTTTTATCCATCTTACCAATGCTGCATGCATGCCCATTAGAAACCAAATTATAGGCGAGAATCAAAATTTAGAATTCATACAACACGTTCTCTAATTTTGCCATTTTCTAAACCACACACTTTACACAATTTTAACCTTCCAATCTCTCCATATCCACATACATTTAGTTTGGGTGTTCAGGTCCCAGTTTGTAAGCAAGACTATAACAGAATTTTTGCATTTACTTCTCCAAGTAGGACAGCCAATACTGATTTATTAAGTTGAACACATGTAACGGTTGTAGTTCACAAATAATAATAAAAGAAAGCGGCGGTTCTAGTGGTACAACCTAAAGAGAAGAATATAATACAATTTGGCTTGAAGTAGCGCACTAAATTCGTGGAGGATCCAGTATCTGTAGTAGTTAACACAGCAGTGTCCGGCTTAGTCGGTGAGTTGAGGTCCTTGAGGAACTGTAAAGAAATAAACTGCTGCCTAACAAGGCGCCACCTGCTGGGTAATAGAAAGAAATAAAACCGACCAACAGGAATTCAATAGGTTTTACTAAAAGGTCTAATACGCTAAAACAAACACAAATCAGAGAGACAAATAGACAATTAAATATAGCAAATAAAACTTAAAATACTAGGAGAATATGTGAGAAGTAAGAGAGACTGTCGCATAAGATTTACGGGCGTTAGCAACAACAATTTAATTAAAGCTCGCAATCAATGTGTCAAAATTCAGTTAAGCTTTTGTTTGTTACACCCCAAATTAAAGTTAGCGTTCAATTGAAGATTGGTTACTAAGAAACTTAACGTACACACGTCACACACGGTGACTTAAACTAATTTAAACTCGGAATAGCACGGTAAGTAGCTCCGCCAACCCAAAAAGCCTTTTGTTTTAGCTTCATCCACTTTATCTAAAGCGCCTAAGCTCTTAAGCCAAACGTCGGTAGTAGAGTCTACCCCAAATAAAATTTACTTATATGCTAGGATTCAAACCGTTTAATGTCACATGTACGTGAGCTTCATACGCCTGAATAGTGAATAAGTTTCTTAAACAGATTCTTGCTAGCGACAGTATTTGACAGCTTCAGAAGATAGGTAGCCCTAGGATTTCCTTTAGGAGAAGTATACGACGAAAACGGAAGGCAAATATGTTTCTTCAAAACAGCAAGTATGCAGCGTAAACGACCCCTTAGCTCGTTAAGTTTATCGGCCGTTGGCAGCTTAAATGTGAGCGAAACCGTGGTAGTCGTCAAGTTATATAGCGAAGGATTCTTAAATAGCCATTCTAGCACCCCAGGAATTATCAAAATTTAATACACGAGTAGAGTATGAGGTCAAGACACGTGCTAAAGCATACGTCGTAATTAAATTAACACAACCACTAGACAACAAAGAAATGAAAAAGTACTTACCGCGAATGCGGTTGGATTTATTTTACACATTAATTTAACAAGGAATTTTAAAGCACACATTAATAATTTACGTGTAAAATTTTAGCATCACAAGCACGACAATCACCCAGTAGAAAGAAGTAGCAAAATGTCCGCTCGTAATCTAAGAAACTTTTCGTGAATTAATCAATCCACCAATGGAAAAATCGCAACATGCGCGGCAAATTCAACTTTCGTCGTAAAATGCTACACGACAAACGATTCTAAGAAGGCTCTCGACGTACGTTTTACTTTTGTAAATAAACCCGTAACACACAGGCGATCACCCAACGCAAGATTAATTCTCCCTTGTCAACGCTGTCTGACACCATGTCTGATACGTATAGTGTATATGGTGATCAATAAAAGAATCTCAAAGTTATAAATTAGCATTTCTCACCTCAATGTTACAGCAAGCCTTTCCTCCGGTATACTACTATTCATGAACTTGGTCTCATGTTTGGTAATACTGGGCCGTGGGTAGGAACAGAGTTCATCAACGGTTTGAATTTAAGTAATAATGTCTTTATGTATATTTTATTGATTGATTTTATTAAATATCTGGACCTAAATCAGAACGTTTGAAATATTTTTAAATTCTTAAAATCTGTTAGATGTTTTGATAAAGATTGGGCTCAAAACCAATCAAAACGTCGACAAAATTGTAATAACGTCTAATGAATTTTAATTATTTCATCTCTCCTAGAAGGCCCAGGCAACTGGTAAATTAAAATTCATAAGAAGATATGCTCATTCTAAAATTAAAGAAAATTTGTCTGGACAACTTTCTTATTGAGTGAAAAAGTAGGGCATGAAACTGCCTAACTATAAGTCTTGCGGGGCAAGAGAGTACACAGAATACCTTCTTCAGCCTTTTTTATTCTTGTTTATATAGCGAGACACAGCAATTAGCAGCTATATATCGTCTTCACTTAACTTAAGCTTTTCTAAAATTAAGGCCTTCTTATCGGAGAAAGCTTTTTTGGTTAATGGAACAATAAAAACTCAATGTATTTTTTACTTGTCGGCGTTTCGGCCAGGATAGGGCTGACCTTTATTAAGACTTAAAAAGGGTTAAACTCTCTCCGATAAGAGAACTAAAAATCAACTAGGTGGTTTTATTCAATTTCTAAATGAAGTTCGTCTTCCAAATTTCACGTATCGTTCTTTTAAACAATTTTTGTGCATATTTTTTTATAAAATTTTTGGTTATATTTCTAGTACCTATTTCTCTTTTTATTTCACCTCTCTTTTTTTTTCTCATTTTTCTAAAACGCTTATTTTTGGTTCAATTTTCCATTTAATTTTTTTATTACACTTTAAATTTTCTTGCATGCTATTTTCTTTATTGTTGCCGATAGCACAAAGTATCCTAGATGTCACAAAAATCTTATTAGTTTTATTATTATTTAATTTTTGTACATATTTTAAGTTTCCAAACCTCAACTCTGCCCCTTTTAATAAAGCTATTTCAGTCAATAAATTACAATTTTTTTTTCTTTTTTGTCATTTTTATTTTCTCACACAACATTAAAAGCCATAATTTTTCAATTTTGATTATTTTAGTTCACAATTATTTTTAAAATTGAAATTGATTTTTATGTGTTTTTTAATTATTTCCTGGCAACACTATCTCAAGCATCTTTTACCCGTTTAGTTTATTTTTAAAATCATAGATCAAACAATAGTCTAGTTTAACTAAATTTCGATTATGTATATTTTTGGTTGTACATTTTGTCAATGTTTATTTTTTCTTACTTTTACAAAATTCGAATATCAAAAGATAGTGCAACCTTTTTTAGGGAATACTAATTCTTATAGTATTTTCAAATTTCCTTCTTCTCAAAATAATATTTAGATTTCAAAAACATTGAGAAAAATAACATTGTGAAACTCGGTATGAATTTAGATCATTTTTCCGTACAAGACTGATTTTAGCTCGGTTCATTTAAGATAAATTTAAAAAGATTTTACATTATCTAAAGTTAAAGATTCAACCCTCAAAAATGACAAAAATAATCTCATTAATTTAGGTACGTCTTTAGTGTAGGCAAAGCTAACATGAACAATAATAGGCCTCAGCACTTACATTAACATTCATCAGTTGACTATTCAATATGAATGCAGAGTACATTGAATCGAGAGTAGGTGTGCGCTCGCATAAGTCATAACATATTAATAAGAGATAAATGTACAAAAACGTCTTCCAGGGTTGGATCGTGTGGAAATATCTACAAAAAAGATTGTAAATATTATTCCACCATCTTATTTAAACTGTGTTGTTTATCTAGTTCACGAATGCGAAGTTTGCAGCACGAGCCTCAGTCGTGGGTCAAGTTATCACTCACATGTTCACTACTACATTTTTTCTACTCCCCTAAGAAAAACCAACAAAAATATAACAAATAAAACGCAATCACTTAACGCACTATACACATTATTTTTTTGGAACACCAGAGAGTAGAAAAAACATTTTGCTATTTCAACATTTTTATATAGTGTACTGTGCATTAATGTTAATATCAAAATTGCTAATGTTTCAATTCTTTTAGAACTTTAGTTTCTTTTGTAAAAAGAAAGTATAGTTTGGCGGTTTGCAATCTCTAACGGTTAATAAATTTTACAATTGTCAACTGGGCACAAAAAAATGTTTGTATACAAACACGATATAACCGCACAATAAAGACTTTTAAAAATTAAATTATGCGTGTTTATATTATGCATTCGATTTCACATTGTATTGCCTGATTACATCTAAACTACTGATCCGTGTCCGTCGCATGATTTTGTCTTGGATGTGCGTTGTAGTTTAACTCCAAAATAATGTATGAACTGGTTTTTTTATTATGTAACTACTAAAATTTAAAAAAGAACAAATTTAATTATTAACAGAAAATGCTTATTGTTTTCAAAGAATACATTTCACAAATTAATTTTTTCGTTGTCTTATGATTATGAGTCGCTTTCAAAATTCTTTGGTTGAAAACTGTGATCTGAATCAAATGTTTTACTAAAACAATTTCTCCTGGTGCTAAAGGATTGTGATGAATTGTTGAAATAAGTAGTGCAACAGCATCCTTTAGAATTATTATTGTTTAATTGTAAAACTACCGGTTTCGATGGCACGTGATATCATTTTGAAGTTTTAAATTTTTAACCTACAAAATAACACTTATTGTGATCTGAAAAGAAAAAGATAAAAATAGAATCAGAAAAACCAATAGTAACTTACCTAGATGTATTGAAACATTATTAGCAGTAAAATAAATATATCTTTAAATTTAGTTTTGAACATCGTGATTACTGTGCAGTCCTCGAACGATGCAAACGAATAGTCGGAAAACTGCGCGTAGTAAAGTACACACCTGTTGATAAAAAACAGATCTAAACTAGTTTAAAATAGCTTTAAAATAATTTTTTTTACAATTTAATAACATTATTTATGAACAATCTTCTGGATTAGCCATGGGCTCCAAGCTTAAGTCCGCGCTTAGCCGAAATTTTCATGGACTCCTTAGAACAAAAATTCTGAACAACAATAATCTTCTAACCAACAAGATACTATTTTATAGACGTTATGTTGACGACATTTTATTAGTTTTTTGATGGTAGTTTAGATGACATTTCATACTTAATATTTATTTCAACTCTATAAACAAGGACATTCAATTTACCTTTGAACTTGCTAATAACAATAAACTTCCTTTTCTAGACCTTATGTTCACATTACATAACGGCCTGATTTCTTTCCAAAGTATCGAAAAACACATACGTAGACACCTTAATTCATGCAAACTCGAACCGTCCTTAGTCTCATAAAATAGTTGCTTTTAATTCGTACCTACATAGGTTAACATTCCTCTCTCACAAAATGATTTCTTGTTGAACTATACACTATCAGATTTATTGCTGCCCAAAATTGTTATAACGATTACATGATTCATAAATTATTTAAAAAGAAACTTAAAAAAAGCGAATCAAACTTATCCAGCATCATTTCCAATGACTTAACTTTTAACATCAAATTTATACTTCCTTAACTTTCGTCAATAATTTTGTAATCATTTCTTGTACACCACAATTTCTGTACACATTGTGAAGCGGGCTTAAGGGTATCATTTACAATTCTAACAGCAGGTAGTCTCAGCAGGGGTTATCTTATAGAAGGACTGTAGAATGAATCATTACACTAAGCACGTTTTAGAAAATAGGTAATTTACGTTGCTTACTTAATTTTTTCTTTAAAGAATATATTTGAAGGTATCGCTAATTAAACACCATAGCTCGATTAATTATCGAATCAAAATTTTGTTTAGGAAATGTTTACAAAATAAAATTAGAAATAATTTTGATTTAAAAACGTCTACAAGCAATAACTTTTAAATTAAATCAAAAACTAAACATGGTTATTTGGGTTGACTGATTATTACTTATTTTTAAATAAATCTAACCTACTAATTATTGTAAGTTATTAAAAAAAATCATTAAACTCTCCATTCATAATATATAGTTTAAAATTAAATGAAAACGTTTTTTTAAATAAAGGTATTACTATATAAATAAATATAAGAAATCAGTAATGGGTGTGACCTCCATTATTATTGATACATTCTTGGAGGCGTCTGCTCATTGACGTTATCCGGTTTACTGGTATAAAATTGGCCCGTCATCATATATTCCGATAGTTAATTATCGAATGTTCAAGAAAATATGTGTAAATAGTAAATGGAATCTACTAACGTAACGTTAAGTCGTTAATTATAGTTACATAACTCTCCTTTCATAAGATATAGTTCATATTAATATGCTTATTGTAAAGCTTCGTACACACCTGAACAACAAACCGAGGAACAAACAGAACAACGAACCGAACGGCAATCGGAACATTAATTTGGACGGTGCTACGTACGAATTTTAGAACAGATTCGCAAGTCCTGATTGTTCCACGAACGGTTTGCGGCGTTCCCGCAACTTGTCGGTTTTTCTCCGACATCAAAGAAAATGCGCGCGAATGCGTTTGCAGGTTTGGACGAATCTAAACAAAACGGCGAACAAACTTATGCGGGAGAATTAAATTATTTATTTTTGTCCTCCCTTTTGTGGGTTTGTTGTGTTTTAGGTAATATTATGGAGTTGACAGAAGAAAAATGTTTTAAATTAATCAGTGTTTAAGAATGCAAGAAAAAAATGATGTCCCTATTAGCATCATTTGGGCGGGAAATTCCCAAATAAAAAAGCGAAGTAAATTATAATTTTTACTCTTCTTTGTGCGTAAAAATTTGGTTGGCACTATCTTCTTGTTTTCCGCAATTTTCTCTTCTCAATAATAAATATATATGAACTGAAAACTACTGAAAATAATTATGGGAACAGCACAAACGTTCCGTTTGTTGTTCGGATTGTGGAAATCATAAAAGATCGTTTGTCGTTCTGTTTGACTTTCGGTTCGTTGTTATGTTTGTTGCTCGGTTTGTTGTTCAGGTGTGTACGAAGCTTTACAACTTAAGCAACAATTTTTGGCGAATAAAGATTAGTTTGTGATGTAATATTAGAAACACAAATTTATATCATATCAAATTTATGACAACTTAAAACCAAGAACGTGTATGTTATTGCTAAGAAATTATTAAGGAAAAAGCGCAATTGCAGTGTAAATATTTATAATTAGATATTTTCGAAAGTTTATAAGTCCTCTATTGTAATCTTAATACTTAAAAGAAAATCCTGTCCATTAGCATTATAAGGAAATGGCTTTTACTTTATGAATAAGTTTCAATAACAATAGAATATCCTTGCTTGTTTAATTTACTTCCTTTGAGTCATATTGCTCTAAGGGTTGTTACATTGGTCATTAGAAGTATGTAATAAATAAACAATTACCTACTGAGAAGGGAAAGTGAACCAATAAATAAAGTAGTAAATGTAAACCATTTTAGTTTAAAATTTCAAGTGTAAAATGCCACCTTCACTCCTGCTGATTTGAAAGCGGATTGTTTGAACTAATAAATAAAGTAAGACATGTGAAATTCCATGTTAGATATAAAATTTCAAAGTGTTGTGAAAATGGCATCTCACACTTTGGAGAGCCATCGGAAGTGGTAGACCTAAAGTATCTACACGTGCTCAAGATCTCGAGTTGTTTCATTACGTAACAGAACAACCATTTGCTACATACTCCAGGGCTATAGCAGATACACATTTTCCCGGATGCCGTATAACTGCACAAAAAGATTAAAGGAGATGGGAATAAAGAAGTATAATGCTGCTGCGAAAGAAGTTCTCAGTGACGAAAATATGAGACGTCGTCTGGAATTTGCAAGGCGATATGTGAACGAACCTTTGGAATTTTGGAATCGAGTGATTTTTAGCGACGAAAAACGTTCAATAGCCGCAACGATGGACCACTAAAAGTTTTTAGAATGGAAGGAACTCGTTACGAAAATAATCACATATGTCCTAAAAAACGAAGTGGTTATTTTTCTGTGAATGTGTGGGGTTGGGTTAGCGCGCGGGGTCCAGGAGTTTGTTGGGCTATCGATGGACGTCTTGATTCTGCTGCGTATTTAGATATTTTGGAAACTATTATGAAACCTTCAGTCGAAGTGTTTTATCCAGACGAAGATTATATTTTCCAACAAGTAAGTATTCTTATTTCACTATACTTTCTCCAAAAATAGTTCGGGATCTGTTGAATTAACATTTTCATAATGTATTTTTGTTGTTAAGGACAACGCCCCTATTCATACTTCGCGGGTTGTGCGCAATTGGATACGAGAAAATAACTTGGAGCTGTTACCCTGGCCAGCAAAAGCCCAGATTTTAACATTATCGAAAATGTTTGGGCTCGAATACTTGCTGTTATCCGAAGACAACAAGGGCCAAATTTTATACCAGTAAACCGTAATGCACTAATTGCAGCCATTGATACCGCATGGGAAACGATTAATATTAATTATATTGATACCTTGATAGCGTCAATGAGCAGACGCCTCAAGAATGTATCAATAATAATGGAGGTCACACCCATTATTGATTTCTTATATTTATTTATATAGTAATACCTTTATTTAAAAAAAAGTTTTCATTTAATTTTAAACTATAACTTGGTATCTTAATTATAATTATGTAATAAATTCTTGTCAAAAAACTAAATATATACGTTGACAATAAGAATTGCCTTAGTTTTTATTTTCACTTTTTATATTAACTACAGAAAAAATGAAACGTCATAAAATATACATTTTGTAAGGACTAAATATTATGAATAGAGAGTTTAATGATTTTTTTTAATAACTTACAATAATTAGTAGGTTAGATTTATTTAAAAATAAGTAATAATCAGTCAACCCAAATAACCATGTTTAGTTTTTGATTTAATTTAAAAGTTATTGCTTGTAGACGTTTTTTAAATCAAAATTATTTCTAATTTTATTTTGTAAACATTTCCTAAACAAAATTTTGATTCGATAATTAATCGAGCTATGGTGTTTAATTAGCGATACCTTCAAATATATTCTTTAAAGAAAAAATTAAGTAAGCAACGTAAATTACCTATTTTCTAAAACGTGCTTAGTGTAATGATTCATTCTACAGTCCTTCTATAAGATAACCCCTGCTGAGACTACCTGCTGTTAGAATTGTAAATGATACCCTTAAGCCCGCTTCACAATGTGCAAACTTTTGTTTACAGAAATTGTGGTGTCCAAGTTTTAAATTTCATGAGTGTACCTATACAATGTGACCAGTTTGCTAATGAACTACATGGGGATATCGAAAACCGTTGGATATATAATGTCGGTTAAATGGAACAAAAGTTGCGTACTTGTATGCCGATAAATAATCTGGGTTTACTTTATTAAAAAGCCGCTTAAGTATTTAAATACAGGTGAAAACCAAAAGATCGGTGTTTTGAAAAACCTTAATATTTCACTTATTATAAGAGGTACGTCGATCAAATTTTCAGAATAAGTGTAAGGATTTTGGGCATTCCCAAAAATGTCTGGCCTACTCTTTTCGTGGCGCTCATAAAAAAATAAAATTTGCGCCAAAAGAGTAGGCCTAGACATTTTCGAAGCTCAAAATCCTTAAGCACTTATTCTGAAAATTTGATCAAGTGCCTTTATAATAAGTGAAATATTAAGGTTTTTCTAAAACACCGATTTTGGTTTTCACCTTGTATTTAAGTACCAATATTTCAATATCCTCATGTAGTTCATTTTAAACTGGACACACGGTATAATAAATTCAACTATAAAATTAGTCTTCCACACTTTTAATCCTTTAAATACTATAAAGAATAACATTAATATGCCTGTTCAATACAACAATAAAAGTGTTTACCAGTTACTTTGTTTATCATGTCCAAAATTTTACATTGACTCCACAAAAAAAGATCTTTCATTACCAGATTCAAAGAACACGATCGCGCCATCAGATTGTCCAAATCAAATACCTCAAATTTCGCAACAATACATATATTAGACTCAATCACAATTTTAATTTTGAGATAAATCACAAATATTTACATATACCTACACAATAATAATGAAATTATCTTAAATCTAGAAAAGTTTACATAATAAAAAACATAACTTTTAATAATCTATTTAACATTCAATTGATTTCTCTAACTTAGATTTTGTTAAAAAAATTTAAACCATTTATTCTAATTTAAACTGTTTTCCATCAACAGATGTCACTTCTACGCATCTTTTACTTTACTACGCTCAGTTTTCCGACTATTCGTTTGCATCGTTCAAGGATTGCACAGTAATCATCCAAAACTAAATTTAAATTTAAAGATATATTTATTTAACTGCTAATAATGTTTCAATACATCTAAGTATATCACTACTTTTTCTGATTTTATTTTTATCTTTTTAATCACAATAAGTGATTATTTTGTAGGTTAAATTTAAAACTTGAAAATGATGGCACGTGCCATCGAAACTGGTAGTTTTACAATTAAACAATAATAATTTTAAGGATGCTGTTGCACTACTTATTTCAACAAATGCTTTACTTAGTATAGAAAGTATCCTTAATATGTGGTGTAGGTGATATCGAACAGCGTCCCGAAAATTTTAAGTCTGTAATGACATATCCGAGTAGCGTCCGGACCCATGTCCTAGTAGCGTCAGAAGTAACTATTACAATTTCTTTTTTAAAAAAAATTCACTCATCATAACAATTTCAAAAACAAACTTTTTTACCTAAATTTTTTTTAATCAATGTTTTCATGTGATCGGGGGTGTTGGTCGGTAGATTACAGTTATTACAATTTCTTTCTTTAAAAAAATTACTTGAATTACGCAAGAAATTTTAACTACAGCTTTGAAAGCCTTAACCATCCTAGTTTATTTATTTATTCGTATGGTACAATATACAAATATTATATTATCATGTAAGTGTTATGTATGGTGCCCCAGAAAATCAGTATAAACCTATATAGTGTGGTGACGAAACCGTGAGCAATAGTGGATTGGTTTGTCTTGGCCAAGTGATTTCTAGAGACTCATGTTCCTGCTACCATAGATAAATAAAGCACAATAAGACAAAACCTGTATGACAATTTAAAAGTATTTCTTTAAGAGCTTATTTGATGAAGAATATTATTTTTATTAATACTGATATTTATCAGTGAAGTCTTATGTTTTATATTCTTGGTTTTTGGAAAATTGAAAATTGCATGACATTGTGGAAGAATCAATCAAAGTTTAGTATTTAATATTATTATCATAGCAACACAAAAAATGCCTTAAAATTTACTGGAACACTTACTCGTTAACTAAAATTAATAAGTGGAATTTTTTTTGATAATGAAACTATTCTTCTATTTCGACACGGTGTCAAGTTTTCAAAATATGTTTTTTTTCTAATCAATGCTACCATAATGGTATATTTTACTATAAAAGATGAGAGTTCCGGTTTTTTCGTGAGAGAGAAATTTGTTTACAAGTTATAGCAAGTGATCAATGTTAGATCAAAAAAAAATTAAAACTTATCTAGAATAGTAATTTTGTGAATAACATCGACACGTATCAAAGACAAATTGAAAAATGTGGGTATAAAGATGTCAGCTGTAAATTCCTCAATATTACGTTAAATCTATGCGGTTTAATTAGTGCAAACATGCCGAAGCTTGCTAAGAGAACAATAAACAAGTAAAAATTTAAGATTCACGAACAGCAACTACATACACACTTGTCCAGTATAACTTCAATAATTGAAGTTTTTTGAGGTTTTCATTTTTCACACATAATCTGAGACACAGAGAAGGAAACTAAATAATTTACTTTGTTTAGGGAGGCCTAAGGTTGACTTATGTCTCGCTTCCTAAAACACGTTACGAGTGTCTTAACAGTCATTACATGCGAATTGCATACATTATTTTTCTACGACCCCATAATCTTAAATACAAACGCTAATTTTGGCTTTTAGCCACAGCACCAGTCGATAAGTGCAATGGTTCTGAATTTGTATCCTACTCATGGAACATTTAATAATTAAGTAATGTTGCAATTCTATTGGTTCCAAATCTAAATCTAAATTTGTATCATAATAAATTTCATTAGAGTACAAATTTTAAAGCTCTAATGTAGGGTTTACAGTATAGAAGCAGAAAATAGTTATTTGTGTAACTAGTGCAAGAAGTGCATATTTGTTGCACGATGCATAAAGTTTGCAACTCGAGACGAAGTCGAGTCATAGAAATACAATATTTTACTGGATTAATTAGAAGAACAATTTGAACTACCTAAAAGCTAATCCCATGCGTTTGCACCGCCAACTTTACAACGGAAATGAAAGCTCTAGTTACGTGCAAAATTAAGTGACACTCGGCTAAAATACTTTCAAGATAGCGACTCTTCCGGTTGTACCGGAAGTAGATGTCAACTTCCTTACTTCAAATAAAAATTCCTGTATATTATTACATTTTCAGATTCTGTATAAAATTATGGATACTTATTGTGTATAACATTATACACTTAAATCCAACAGTTCTTCAGATATTTGAACTTTTTATGTCAAAATTGAAGTGTTCAGACCAGAAAATAATGGTACTTTTTCTCATATACAACACATAATTATTTGCTTTAAATTTTTTCTTGTAGAATAAGGTGTACTGCCTAATAGCCTGTGAATGAAATAATTAAATTTATTGATACAGAGTGTTCGATAAAGATGTACAAAATTTAATATGAAAAAACGGCTAAAACTTGCGTTTTTGGAAATAAAAACTCCTTTTTTGTTACTTGAACTAATTTGTTATTAAGAAATAAGAAAATTTATTGTGAGGATGTTTATTTCAAAAACAGTTATTTTCGAAATATGTTTCATCTCACATGAGTTGGCCACGATGACGTTTATGTGTTCAATTCTTTACTATTACAATGTGAAAATTGTATACCAACAAAAAAAAAGTCTAATAAAAAGAATAATTGTAAAAAATATGTATAAAGTTGATTTATGCAGACTTTTATTAGATATGCACAGGGAATCCTAATACAATTCGATATAGGAAACGAATTGAATTGATTAAAAGTAAAAACAAACAGCCACTGTTTTAATGGAAAGAAGTAGAAAATTGATAATATTTTTGGAGAAATAACGATTTTGGAATAAACAATCTCACATAATTTCCATTTGAAAACGCTAAGTTTCAGCCGTTTTCTTTGCATATTGATATTTTATATTTTTCCGACACTCTGTATCAATAAATTTAATTATTCGATTTAAGGCTATCACAGTACACCTTCTTCTAGGAGAAAAAAATTCAAATCAAATAATTATGTGTTGTAACATATATGAGAAAATAGTACCATTATTTTCTGGTCAAAAACTTAAATTTTGACATAAAAGTTCAAATATCTGAAGCGAACTGTTGGATTTAAGCGTATAATGTTATTCACAAAAATTCTTCATAATTTTATACAGATTCTGAAAATGTAATAATATACAGGGTTTCCCATTTGAAATAAGAAAGTTGACATCTACTTCTGGTATAACCGAAAATGCCGTCATCTTTAAAACATTTTAGCCGAGTATCCCCTAATCTTGAAAGCACAATACCAAATTATCCATTTTTGGTGTCAGTGGTTCTCGAAATATTTCTAATTGACGGTTTATCTGGAGCACCCTGTATAGTGTATCACAAAGTAGTCATTGAGATATCAAAATAGAAAAAACCCTTTTGCAATTGATGTTGAATCTACAATAGCTGGGTCATTAAAAGTTCTTTTTTAAAATTTTAGAATGGATACCAGATGCCGTGAAAGTGCCATTTTTATTTCTAGTAGTAAAAAGTAATAGCTTTTAAATTGTTGAAATCAGAATTAATAGAAATTTGTATTACTGATTTAACTACATCATTTTCACTTATGTTAACTTCAAACAGTGAAGTATCTCGACCTATTTGAAAGCTAATTTATTTTTTATTGTTTAATTATTCTGGATTTTCATTCTTTTATTCTCATTTTTAAGTTGAACAAATACTATGTACTACTTAAAAAAATTTTTATTTCCTATATAAAATATTGGTACAATATAAATGTCCCAATACAAAGCTTGTTTGTTTGATGCGGAATCCCTGACATAGAATCCGAAATGTAGTCATGTAGGATGGCGAATCGGAGGGTGTCAGGACTATTGTTCATATTCTTCATTATATGTTTGTGTTTAATTAAGATGGGGGTTACTTAGAACATCCTGAAGTTTATGAAGGTCATATGAAGATGGGTAAAAGAAGAAAATTTTATTAAGAAAGACTTAGATTTACAATTATGTTTTGACAGTAATGATCGTTGAAGAAAAATTCCAAAAAAAACGTATTGGCGTTATCAAAGGTCATTGACGCCAATCTATAAAACATTAAAGTTAAGATTTCTTTGGAACAACAAATTTAACAGGAAAGCTTTAAGGGAACGAAAAGTGATAAAAGAGGTGCAAGAAATTGTAATTCTAATTAATTTTTAATGAATAATTAGCAAATAAGAAAAATGGTAATGTTACGACGGGACTGGTTCCAATAGAGGGCGTACTTGAAAACAACAACAACGCTAAAATTAACAAACTTCAACAAAAAACAAAAGAAGATGAAAGTCAGCTTTGAAGAGATTATAAATACAGGTGGGACAAGAGACGCTACTTTCTTCTTGATAAATTCGAGGCATAAATGCATCAGAATTGATGTCATTCTGCAAATAAATACAAATAAAAAGTGAGATAGAAAATTGCACGAATAAATAAGTAAAAGAGAAATAAGTGCGACATTACACAGTGGGTATAAAATTAAAACATGTGTAAAATAATTAACAAGTCAAAAAGAGTAATTTCAGATGACTAGGAGTAACCAGTGTAGTTACACATTCAGAAGGAGTTCACTTAGTATCTGTTGAAAAGTTTTTTGATTAAAAAATTGTCACCACACAATACAAGTTTATACTAATCTTCTGCGGCACTATCGTCAAATTTTAAAAGTGCAATGTGTTAAAACAAATATAAATGTCTAATGTAGGACTAAGTATTTTGTTTCAATGAGAAATAAGCTTGTTACTGTTTATTGTTAACGAATTAAATTAACGGCCAGTGTCGAAAAACCTGGCCTGCAGCTTTATCAGCCAAAGAGGGTCGTAGGTATGTTCGATAGTAAGTAAGTCAAGGCTTTCACACTGCAAAGAATATTAAATAGGGCATACCTAGCGATATATATGAGGTAAATGTTTGAAAACCACTAGAACAATAGACACAAAATGACACAACATACTTGTAGACAGCTACAAGCTACTAGTTATATATACACAATATAAGTGGGCGTTGTCCCGAATAGTTTTTATAATCAAACAAACAAAACAGATAGGTCAATCTTGAAGAGACTACATGAATAAACGTAGTTTTATTGATATTAACTATGTATAAACTTTACGTTCTATACCGGTAATCGACACTAAATCTAGATATGAAAAAGGATATCAAAATTCTAAGTTTTTAAATATCTTTCAAATTACATCGATCAGTTATAAAGAGCAAAATTCACGTTTGGTTCTTAATTTCAAAATATGTTTAAAAGAGCAGTACATACAGATTAAAAGAAAGAAGTAGATAAAGATGTCTTCGCTGGATACAAAGAAGAGTGCAGAGGTCAACCTAGTTATCTTCAATGATTACCTTGAGGTCGAAAATTGTCAAGCAGCAACAATTACAGGAATAGTCGATGGCCTTTTGCAGTAATGTAGATATTATCTTGTTATCTCCCAATTAGGCAACCATAATGCCTGTTTGACAAGCAATACTTGGTAGGTCAATACGAGCTAATGTCAGTGTGAATAGTCGCATTTCAATTTCCTGCTGTGAATTAGTTGAAAAAGTCATTATATTGTTAATAAAATGAATACCCGTAACAGTGATAAGGATAAAGACGAAGCTCTGGTGCAAAAAGTAGTTGAAAAAGTTTTATCTAACAGTGCATTTATGGAAAAACTATTTTCTAACTTTATGGATAAAATCGGTGTGCATTTTAAAGAAATATTCAAGAAGTATGAAGACAAGGTGGCCTCACTCGAAAACAAACTTAAAGTAGCCGAATATGGTTTGGATAATCAAGAGCAATATTCTCGGAGAAGTAATTTAAGAATTTATGGTATTCCTGAATGTTCGAATAATGATACAAGTCAATTAGTTGTTGAATTATGCAATAATAAGTTAAACGTTGCTATTGATAAGAAGGATCTTGATTGCAGTCATCGCCTTCCATTTAAGGTAGGTGAAATCAAACCTATTATTGTGAGATTCTGCAGGAGTGAGATTAAAGATTTAGTATTTCGCGAAAAGAGCAAGCTAAAGGGCACCAAAATAGTTTTAACTGAAGATCTTACTAAACGTAGAGCGCTTCTTCTTAAATCGGCGAAGAAAAAGTTGGGGATGATGAATGTCTTTACTAGTAAGGGAATATTATTGTTAAGTATAAAAACGGGTTACGTAAAATTGATTCGGAAGATGACTTAAAATTGCTAAATTAGAACGTTGTGCAGTGAAATTACCTGTGAAATTATATACCTTGGTAGACGTGTTTGTTATTGGTTTAACAACCTTATCATAAAATTTTTGTTGCAATTTTTGTTAAATTGTTTTGTTATATAGCATTTATTATAATTTTGTGTGGATATTATTTTGATACGTATATTGCCTAAGTAATCTGTTTATTTGATTCATACATAACTCAAAATCTACCCGTGAAATTAACATTTTAATAATTAATAACTTATTAACGTAATTTTAATTATATTATTTGTATACAATAAGTAATTGCAATGGATATAAGTGTAATTAAAATTGCTCATATAAATATTCGATCTTTGATACCTAAAGTAACTGATCTGCAAACGTTTATTGCAATGTATGGAATTCATATAATGACTGTTTCTGAAACATGGCTCACTGATGCCAATTTAGATCATATGTTATGTATTGATGGATTCGCTTTCGTTAGGAGAGATCGGGGTAGCAAAGGTGGAGGTGTTGGCATATACATACATAAATCTGTTAAATATTCAGTAATTAATGTTGATACAAACATTGAGCAGTTGTGGCTAAGTGTGAATGCAGTAAACACAAAGTTTATCCTTGGAACGGTATATAATGCACCGCAAACAAATTATAGAACATTTCTAAATGAACTTGAGAATTCTTTAGTGAACCTCCTGCCGATTTCAAATAAGATTATATGCTTGGGAGATTTTAATATAGATTTTTAAAACTCAATAATCCTGCTACTGTATGCATGAATGATATATTGGAATCATTAAAACTCCGCCAAATAATCGATTCGCCCACGCGAATATCTTTCAACTCCAATACACTGATAGATCTGATTCTATGTAGTGATGTGCTCGCGATCAGTAAGTCGGGTGTTATAGAAAATGATATGTCAGACCATGCTGCTGTTTTCGCAGATATTAATGTTAAAGGCCTTCTTGATGCATTCCCTACTAATACAATTATGTGTAGAAATCTTAATAAAATTAATGCGGAAGCTTTTGCATCTGACTTAAAAAATGTTCCTTTTCAAAACATTCTGAAAATTGATGACATTGATACTAAATTATCATTATTTAACACTTACATTCTAAATCTCTTTGATGTGCATGCTCCTATTAGGACTCGTGTTATAAGAAAATCACCTGCTCCATGGCTAACCGATAATTTGAAGTTACTAATGAAATTAAGAAATAAGGCTAAGACTAAATATCTTAAATCAAAGCTAGTGAAACATTGGGATTATTATAAGTCACTTAGGAACCTCACTACCCGTATTACAGCGCTTGAAAAAAAGCTTGTTTCAGTTATATGTTCAATAGGAGTAGTAGCAAGGATTCATGGAGGTTGTTGCATACTCTTAATATCGGTGGTAAAAAAAATTAGTATCCCTACACATCTATGTGACCCTAATTTGATTAATAAATATTTCATTGACAGCATACCCGATGTGGCATCTAACAATCCTGGTTCAATTACATACAGTAATCCCAGTTATAATATAAAATTTGATTTCACTTTAGTAGATCCTGCAAATGTCGTAGCAGCACTTAGTTCCATTACCTCTAAAGCAGAGGGTTGTGATAATATAAGCGTATCTATGTTGAAATTATGTTGTCCTGTAATTATACCTTATATTTGCCATTTAATTAATACTTGTATACTGCTAGGAGTAGTACCTAAAGTTTGGAAAACTGCCCTGATAGTACCTCTACCTAAGATTAATGAACCGACTGAAATGAAGGATCTTCGCCCTATAAGTGTACTTCCTACTCTCTCTAAAATTTTGAAAAAGTAATTTATCTTCAATTAAAGTCTTTTGTAGAGGAGAATAATATATTGCCCGAGGTACAGTCCGGGTTTAGGTCAGGCTACAGTTGTACGACCGCCTTACTTAAGATAACTGATGACATTTTATCATCTATAGATAAAGGTGAAATAGTGGCTCTGGTTAGTCTTGATTATAGCAAGGCATTTGACATGGTGAATCATGCAACTTTAATTGATATTCTTCAATTTATTGGTGTTGGAACTGGGAGTTGTAATTTAATAGATAGCTACGTTTCTAATAGATGGCAAATTGTAAGAATAAATGGTGTAAGTGCTAATCCACTACCAGTTACTCGGGGTGTTCCTCAAGGATCCGTCCTCGGGCCATTACTTTTCTCAATTTATACTTCAGTTTTCGTGAGTAAACTACGTCATTGTAAGTATCATATATATGCTGATGATACACAAGTGTATTATTCATTCAAACCAAATGATTGGAAAGATGCTGAAAATAATATCAATGAAGATTTACAATACCTTCATGAAGCTTCCACATGTCACTCCCTAATTATTAACCCGACTAAGACGACTTCTATACTTTTGGAAATGATAATATATGTAAACAGCTAAGTGGTAAGTTAAAATAGAGATTAATGGGGCAATTATTCCTATAGCAAATAAAGCTAAAAGTCTTGGGTTTACCTTGGACAATACTTTTAGATATAGGCATCAAATAAATAAATATATTTGCTCTAGTTACCTGAATCTTCGCCTGTTGTATGCACATAGAAAATACTTCAACATTAAAACTAAATTGCATCTGTGTAACTCACTTGTATTGTGTCATTTTAACTACGGATCTCCAGTATATCATTCGGCTTTGGATAGTGCTACTAATGCTCGTATACAAAAAGTACAGAAAGCTTGTTTACGATTTGTTTATGGTGTCAGGAAATATAATTGTATAAGCTATAAGTTGAAAGAAGCAGGATGGTTAACTATGGCCAATCGGCGGAGAATAAATTGTCTATGTCTGTATCACAAAATTATATTAAGTCAAACTCCTTCTTACCTATATCGAAAAATAAAGTTTAGGACTGACATTCACAACTTGACCACCAGGTTCAGGGGGTTAATTTCCCTCCCTCTCATGCTACCACCCGATTTGAACGGTCCTTCTCATTTCAAGTTTATTCAATGTATAATGAATTGCCGATAAAATTAAAAAGTTGTTCGAAATATAGTTTCAAAAGAACGCTCTCCGAGTACACGTTACAGAGGCAGTCGATGAGCGTTTTAGAATTTTAGTAAATGCAACCTTCCGGGTTTATTAGATTTGTGTAAGTAGATGATGTTGCAATATACATGCACTATATATTTATATGGCACGGTATCGAATATTCAATTTTAAGTTTTTGTATCTTATTATTTTGGTTGCAAACTATGAATTGGATGTATTTAGTTATAGGGATTTAAAATGTTGTAAATACATTATAAGGGGACAAGGTTTAGATGGTAGAGCAGTGGGTAGTTTACTACTTCACTGAATCTCGCCTTGCGATTTCGGTAAGGAATTATTTTGTTTAACTTGAATTTTTTTGTTGTTGTTACATGTGGTCCTTACTGAAATAAAGTTATTATTATTATTATTATTATTATTATATAATAGAGAAACTCACAGAATATAACATACAACTGATTCTTGGCCTTCGTTGATTATGAGAAGGCATTTGACTCCATTGAAATCTGAGCATTCTTTGAATCACTAAATAATGCAAGAGTTGACTCCAGATACACGAATTTTATAATAAACATTTATGAAAATTTCACAATGCACGTGAAAATTGTTGATGAAGTCAGCACAGACGAAATACCAATAAAAAGACGTGTACGACAAGGGGACCCTATCTCTGCAAAGAATTGTTTAGTGCCGCTCTGGAGGATGTGTTTAAAAAACTGTGCTGAGAAAATAGGCATTATAATTGACGGAAAGCATTTGAGTCGCCTGCGCTTTTGCAGATTACGTAGTTGTTGTGGCGAGCTCAATAGCGGAAATCAGAAAATACGCTTAAGGAGCTAAATGAAAAAATCACTTATGGTCGGGCTGAAAATGAATTTAACGAAGACCAAATGACATCGAACCAGTAAACATAGAAATACAAGGCCAGATGCTGGATAATGTTGAAGAGTATATCTATCTGGACATAGGTTTAGCTTGGGGAACTTCAAATCGAGGGGCAGAAGCAACAAGGCGCATCGGACTTAGCTGGACCGCATTCGGTAAACTTAGCTATTTTCTAAAAGCCAAAAACCCTATAAATCTAAAACAAAAAGTATTTGAATCATGCATTCTCCCAGTTATGACGTACGGCCTAAAAACGACTGCAATTACAAGAGCCGTAGCCAATAGCATGTCTGTCACACAAAGGGCTATAGAAAGAAGTATGCTCGGAGTCTCTTTGAGAGATAGAGTAAGAAATACTGAGATTCGTAGTAAAACCAAAGTCACAGACGTGATGCGGCATATAGCTTTGCTTAAGTGGGAATGGGCGGGGCACGTTGCAAGACAAAATGATGACAGGTGGCCAAAGAGAATACTTAATTGGAGGCCGAGAACAACAACCCGGAGCAGAGGAAGACCACAGAGACGTTGGGCAGATGATCTACGCGATGTATAGGTCAAACTTGGTGGACAGTAGCAAGAGACAGAGAAAGATGGCAAAACTTGAAAGGAGGCCTATGTCCAGGAGTAGATTGAAAGTGGCTGAAAAGAAGAAGAAGAAGAATAAGAGACCAATTATTTCTTGGTTATTGAACAATTATCCATTAGCCGGTGGGAGTTCTAGAACGTCAAAACGTGTATAAGATAAGATATGAACCAAAGTTTATAATGGTTATAAATTAAGAAAAATACTTACGACGTAGATAAAGTAATAAACCCTCCAACACTATTAATAAACTGGCATGGAGTTACTTCGGTCTCCATTTAATTAATAACTAAATTTTCCCAAATGTTTTAGAGCGGGGAATTTAGAACATTTCACGTCAAAGGCACAGACGAAAAAAGGAAAATCACGTGAAGTTTTATTTGAGAGATTATTCAGTACCAACTTAGAAGTATATTTCCCTATATTCATATGAAATGAATAACTAAATGTTCCGTCATTCACCAATGCCTGAGAGCAAATTAGAAATTAGCGTAGATAGCAAAAATTACCGTCACAAGCTTTAGTATCAAACCAAACAAATTTAATCTACTAAATAACCCTGAGAAAATTAATTTGTTTTTTGTCGTTTTTCGTGAAAAAAGATCCACTGGGGATAAGATTTAATTGATCTTAAGATTTTGTACTTGCCAAAAAATTTAATCATCTTTTATTAATTATAAAATCATATCAATATTTATGTCATTCAAACGTGAAGGGCCATGGTGTAGGTACTGGATAGTACAAATCTATATCATCTCAATATACATAGTATTATATTTGTTTACCTTTATAGCATCAGACTACAATTATTAGTAGTAGCATAGTTAAATAAAATATACCTAATATCGGTAGTAGGTATCTTATGACAAAAGTTGATAGATTATATACAGATAATAACATTAAAAAAAATGGTTCAATTATTTCTTTCTTTTTATTTAAATCGAGGCAGAGCATTGTGGCATTTCAAACAATGAACTAATTAACGATTATTACTTAATTTTAGTAATATAATTATTATTTTTAAAAAATTGTTTCTTTTAGAGGACTTTGAATTTGATTCGAAGGTCGGTTCCAACCTTATATGAATTCGTATAAAAAATATGAGAGTGATAACGCAAAACCACAGCGTATACAACAGTTGAAAACTTACGTTATATTTGTGTTTGATACAATTAAAAAATTACAAGCATGAAAACAAGTCAACAAGGAAATTAAAATTTAAAAAAATGAAAGCCTAAATCGTATGAAAGTAGAAACCTATAGGAATTTTAATAAATTCCAAACCATAATCCATAAATTCAGATAAAATACTTTACATAACTGCATTTAATTAAGAAAGTTACATAAATGTCACTTCATAATTTAAATTTCTTAATTACGACTTAAAGATTTATTAGATTAGATTTATGAAACTAATACGTGGTAGCATACACATTACAAGCATACACGCTTAAAAGTATTAAGCTACATTTCGAACCATAAATAATTGCGGATAATTCTTATACAAGTTTCTTAATTACAGACATAAATCTACAAATTAGCGAAATGTTTCATTTTTCAATTAAAATTGCATGACCTTACATAGGCACCATTATTACTCTATTCGTTAACAATAAATCTTTTCAAAGTCAATTAATTGCAAGTGCAAATGGCAACATGTGTATTAGGATTTAATAAATTGGATTAACGCTTATTATTTAATTGATTTGAATTTGTTCGGTGCAAATGTTAACGTTTCTTTTCGAATATGTCGATGAAAGTATCGACACATGTCAAAAAAGTAATTAAATTATGAATTTTATTACAAGTTGCGTATAAATATGATTTCTGGTTTGTACAGAAAAATGTAGATGCTTAGAAAGTGAAGTTTAACTACTCGCGATACATTTTTTTTTAATTATTTAGATTAGTTAGAATAAATAATAAATATATGTTTAATACGCTATGTTTTACTAAAACACTAATACACTAATAATAAGTTGTAAATTCAGAAACTAAAAAAACTCGTCTTAAAACACAACTAAAAAGTAAATAATAAATTTCATTTTTGAATAATTGATAAAAATATTAATTTGATTATTTTTAAATTATTTTAAACAGACCTGTCAGCCAATCGTAATGAGAAAAAAATTCAAATCTACCAATAGCATCAAAATTACACCCATTAAAAAGTTAGCATTGATTTGGTTGTTAAGGTAACGCAGCACTGTCGCCAATGTGAATTTCGCTTTTGAGATTTTCTCTAACATAAGGTAGGTGAATTGGTTTGAATTTTAAGAAATTTTACAATTAGTCATCTTATAGAAACCCACATGTGCACGAGATTTGGTCAAAGCTCGGCTGATTCAATACAAACAGGTGTCAAACAAACAACACCAGCCAACACCAAAAAAAGCAGGAACACAATATGGAAACAGTTTTTAGAGTTTTGCTTTGAACGTAATTATGAGTTAACTGCATCAACCGAGGTGGAACAGATCGCATCAATTTTGGACGACTGGGAATATAACATGCGCAAAAAAATGGAGAAAACTACAAAGAATCTGTCGTCAAAACTTTGTGGAATGGAACCGCAAAACTTATCCAGAAAAAATATTTCAGAGATTATAATAGAAAAATTGATCCCTTCACTGATATCAAATTTAAGACTGCACGAGCCGCGCGTAATTGTAAACGTCGAGAACTTCAACATATCCCGGAAAAGAAAAAATCATTTTCTGCAGCTCCCAGGAAAGAAGAAATAGAACAAATAATAGCAGCGTGGGACGAAAATACTCCAAATGGCTTACAAAGAAAATTTTATCACACTGCTAGCTATGAATTCGCTTAGAGAGGCGGAGAAGCTTGACAAAAGCATTGGTGCAATATTTTAGAGAAGAAATAGATCATTATGGAAATCAAACTGGAAGGATAGAATATAAACCAATAATTTCTAAAACCGCACAAGATGGATCGTGCAGGTTAGAAAACTGATCGTTTATTTTGGCACCTAATCCATATTGGCAGGAATCTTTATTTAAGGGATGGTATAAAAATCTCCCGGTTGAACAAAACGAAATGAGAAAATGGATCTTAACAAGATAAAAATTACCAACCATTCAAATCGTTTTCCGCTGTAACACAACTAGCTAAAAGTAGAGTAGGTGAGCAGCAGTTGTTAAAAATAACAGGACACTCATCTGGAAACTCCATCAAACCCTATCCTCAACTTGACAAGGAGCATCACGCAACCGTAATCAACAACTTAAGAAGACAGTTTCGTCCTCTTTGTCTCAAGAAAATTATACAATTACTTATACTAATTGCACCGTTAATTACAACAATTGCAAACATTCTTAATCGTTTAATAATAGCTACTTATGTAATCCAAGACGAAACGCATGATTTTTTGTAACGGATGTGATTATTGCGGGACGAGCAATGTTTCGTTACGTGTTACATACAAGATTTTAATTTTGACAAAAACAGAGTAAACGTGCTTAATTCAATATCATATTAACATATTCCCATTGTACAGGGTTCCCTATATTAAACTATACAATTTAAAAGTCGAATAAAAACTTTCTAATCAAAGTAAATTAAAATTGGAGATTTGCTTTGCCGAGTGATGATACATTTTGAACTTAGAAATCAAAAATGCATTGAAGTCGAAGGAGGGGATTTGGAAGACATGATCTTTAAAACTTGAATTGTTATTTACTTTAGTCTTAAATCCCACAGAATAAGCTACATATTTGTCGATTATAAAGTTAATTTACTTTGATTAGAAAGTTTTTATTCGCCATTAAAAATGTATAGTCTAATATGGGAAACCCAGTATATATTGTATATACAAATTTAAAAAGCTAAACGGACGTTATCCATATAACCTCAAACAGTAAACATGGTTTGAGAAATACCAGCTGATTTTCTACTTTTCCTAACTAGTTACGAAAAGTAGTTACGAAAAGTAGATGGTTTCAACACATTGATTACGAAAAATGTCACTTTACATGTCAAAATTAGAAAAAGATACTTACATACTTGTTTAATATTTTGAGACATAGTTTACAAAATAATCACGCCGTATTACATTCGTGGTTATAATTTTTATTGGTAATTCATCTTTGTTGCTATTAGGAAATCCTACTCGTGGACTATTATCAGCACCCTACGCTTTTTTTATATCAAAGTCTTATTTACATCCAATTGAAAACTATAAACTGGAATTTATTTTAACTTTTAGTTTTTGGTTTACATTTCAGGCACAATTAAGTTTTAAAAAATATACATCTTAGAAGAATACTGTAGAAATTTCAGATTTTTTGTGGAGGAATTTATAGTGTACACTATGAAGAAGTGACAGGAGTTACTGGGTGTTTGGAGTTATGTGAATTTATGAAGGTATTTAAAGATATGTGGAGAATATATAGATGTATACGGATTTATTTGTGTATTTGTGTACAGGGTTATTCACTATAAATTACACACCTTCTATTATTTGAATATAACAAAGTTCTGCTTCACTATAAACTATTTTAGTGATTTAATTATTCAAATGTTAATTATCAAACACAACATTTGTTATTTACATGGCTTTCTTTGACAATGTTAACAAATCCGTAATTGAGGTAACTGTGTTATTCTACATTAATATCTCAATAACGGCTCAAGATAAAGACAACATATCATATATTTCTGAAATTAGAAAAAAGATCTCTTAAAAAATGTAATAATATACAGGGTGTTACATATTTTTGTTTTGCCCTATAAATGGCGAGAACTGAATTATTGATAGCATTTTTCGAAAATTCAGTTTGAACCATAGAACATTTTTTTGTATAACTTTTTTTCTACGAGCAATAATAACAGTAATAAAGAGTCGGTAATTTATAGTGAATAACTCATGTACAGTGTCGTATGATGTGAGTACACATGGCAACTGCTCACAATCGTTATATTTCTAACCTAAAAATCCTTATGCGCGTTTCATAAACCTAAAAAGTATTCAGCCTAAAAGTGGTTGTTTAATTCAAAAGTAAGGTAAGTCAAAAATAAATTTAGGCGGTTTAATATCAAATAGAAACAGGTGAGTATTCCTCCAAGATTATAAATTTTGTATACCGTTTGCTCTTTTCAGGCCCTTCTAGGTGGAGGGTGAATGAAATATTAAATAATACTTTTTATTGTTATGAGCCTTGATAAAGCCCTACGCATAGGGGTGAAACGTCGGCGTTGACAACATATTGAGTTGTTAATTCATTCAACCTCCACTAGAAGGGCTCGAAAAGAGCAACGGGTATACAAAATCAAATCAGAAACTTATGATCGGTATCTTTTGATACTTCAGTCTTTTTATAGCCAAATAGTCTCTTGATTTTATCACAAATTAAACGTGATGGTGAAATTTATACTTTTATACATTTATGTAAAATCATTTTTAGTCGACCTGGTGTTTATACAAATGAGGCACCTATACATGCAAATCGGATAATTGTATCATTTTCTTTGTTGATGTTTCTGGAGATTGTTACCATTTTTGACAAGACATCTTTACCTTAGCATACGCTAGATTATGCAAAATTAAATTTTACGTATATCTATTGCACAACGTAAGACTAAGATTTTTTTCGATTTTTTAATATTTTATACAGAACAATGACGAAGATGAAAAAGAAGGTTCTTTGAGAAAGCTAAACTGGATATGAAATAAACTTTATCAACTTTACAAAAAAAATTTTTTTAAACTTAATGGCTTTGATACTCCTCTTCTGTTATCACATATTAAAAAGGAGATATTGATCAAATGGAAGTTTTTATGAAGGAAACCTTTACCGACCTAATTTCTGCATTATATGAAACATGTCATGGGATTCTCAAAAGCAACCCCAAAGTTATAAATTTATTCTTGGCAATCGGAAAAGTCTCCAATTATTTAAACCAAAAAACTACGTCTACCAATATATATTTCTGCCAAACAACAACAAAATTCTTCGACCTCTCAGTGTTTCCAAGTGCAAAATACCGATGTTTCAGATGACAACTTACCAAATGAATGTATGCACATTTCCAGGACCGTCAAGAGCTGGTTCAGAAGTAAATGTACCGAAAATCAATGGGAGTATTTTAAACAAAAAATTGACTCCATATTGTTTGAAACTAAATTGAAAAATTAAGGAAAATTGTTTGAATAATGTATTGTTTTTGCAAAGTAATATATAAAAACACTAAATCTTCGCAAAATCGAATTTACCCAAACACAAACATCATACTCAGAAGGCATCCACGGATTCAGTAAAAGCTCTGCAAATCTCGTTAAACTTAAAAAAACACGAACTATTGAATTATATTTCTGTTACTAAGGTTGACACTAACTTAAATGATCGCAACATGAAATGTGACTCATAAATGAAGAGATAACAATGGACAAAATTAAAGTTTTAAGCAACGTAATTATCAGTACGTCCAGTGATAAGCTCAATTCAAGATTTGAACAAGAGCGAAGAAATAATTCACAAACTCGATGTACAATCATTAACAGCATCATGTAATAGTGATGATTACTCTGTCTTCAAAATGGAAGAGTAGTAAATATCAAAGAGTCGAAAGAAGGAGAAGAAATCGTGAAGCAATTACAAATACCTTCTATAATCAACAAAGTAGATGTGATAACACAAAAATTGCCAACAACAAAGCAGATGCAGATGTAGCTAATCAAATTTGTTTACATATTCAGGGCGGTAGGGCTGTCAATAAAAGTAACAATTACTTGTTAAACATGTTGCTGATGTTTCGATGAAAAATTGTGCTAATTATACAAAAAAAAAATATTACAACAATACAATTAAACAATTTGGATTTTATTTATTTTATACCAGTGACAGATTATTGTATGAAACTATTCACCAAAATCTAAAAAAATATTTTACCTTCGACAAGATTCATAAACATATATGTAGAAAAAACCTCCGCTAAAAAAAGATTAAAAAAAGAAATTTTTGAATATGACGGGACTTCAAGCTTTTAGAAAAAATCAATTTTCCAAAATTTGTGTTGGTAGTGAAGAGGCCCACAAGAATAACAGAAAAAAATCAAATGTGGCCCAGTTAGTACAAAAAATTGGTTGGTTTTACTCTATCACTAATAAAAGAGATTCTCAAACAGACACATTATTGGCGAAGTCTCCTAAATTTATTTAATATACCTTTAACACTTCCACTAAATCTAATTATGCATATGTTATAATAGTGCAACTCTTGGCAATACAGCTCCATAATTTTGTTTATCAATTTTTAAACGAATAATAAGTTTACTTATAAATATTACTATGAATTACTGTTTTAGGATTCTCTAGTAACTTCTTACGTACAAGATACAGTTCACATTGCTACGGAACTTTGTACTCGATTTAAATCCTAAAGCTGAGATAGTGTTAGAAAACTTTTAATTGTATTTGTGGACAATTTGATTCAGATTATTTATAATAAGTAAAATATGTGTCTTGCGACATCTCGTGTAAACATTGACACGTATAAGTAGTATAAACTAAGAAAATGCCAACAGTTAACTGTAACGACATGTTGTGTTAAAGTGCAAAGCGCTATCTAAGCAATAGCTTTAATGCTTGTAACACACGTTGCCGATAAGGCCAAGATAACTTGTACAGAAGTACACACGCAACAAAAGAACACCTGATGCAGCATTTCGCTCTTATTATGAGCTCATCAGAGGTGTATATACCGCCCCAATTAAAATATATAGACAATGTATAAAAAAATCGTTTTTTATAGTCCATTAGTTTTTTAAACCGGAAAAAAAATCACTGCCGCCTGTAAGAAATATTGTTGTTCTGAAATAAATATACCTACTAATTACACGTAACTGTTACATACTTGTATTTTATATTTGTTGTCTTTTTTCTTTTTATTTGTATATTTCTTCTATTTTAACATTAAACTTTTTCATTTATATTGTTACAACTAATTATGTTAACACTATTGTTGTAGATCTCAAACAATTTTAACTAATATACAGGGTGTCCCACCGGGAACGCCATCGATAGATTATAGGAAAACTGTAGATGGAAAAAATTTGAAAATTTGGTAGTATACTAACATTGACGGGGCAGTTCAGCTAAAATATTTTCAAAATGGTGGCACTTTCCGGTTATACCAGAAGTAGGTGTCAACTTGCTTATTTTAAATGGAACACCCTATATATTATTCTATTTTTGGATTTTGCACAAAATTCTAGACACATTTTGTGTATAATGTCCTATACCTAAGTCTAACTGTTTTGAACTTATTTTAAATTATGTCAAAAATGACGTTTTCAGGCCTAAACAAAATTATAAAATTTTCCTATACTAATGCCTTTATTATTTTATTGGAATGGGTTTCCTTGTAGCAGGGGACTTATTTTAGTAGACTATGTCTATATTTTGATAATAAATTAATACAGGGTAATAAAAAAAAAAGGATTAAAATTAAATTCAAAAACACGTCAAAAGTCATTTTTTTAAATGCAAGCACCCTGTTTTATAATTTTATCTTATTTAGTATCAAAAATAAGGTTGACTTGGTACAAGGTTGTCTATTAAAAAATTCATGGTTTTCGAAATATTGGCAATTTAACTTTTTTTTGTTGCACAATGTATTCTTTTAGTATGAATGGTTATTCCTAGTTGGCCATGATGGCGTTAGAAAACAATCATCTGTCAAGGATATGTCAAACTGTTAAAAATTTTCAATAATCATGCCGGGACGCTTAAATTATACAAACGAAGATTACTTAAATGTATTTATTATTTATGGACAATGTGATAAAGTTATATCAAGAACATGTGTTACATTTGCAGCAAGATACCCGCAAAAACAGAAATCATCACCAAAAGCCCTTAAACGAATAATAGAAAACTTCAAAAACTTTGGATCCGTTAAACCAAATGTACAGAGAAATAAACCTGTCGTTAATAATGAAAATGTTGAAATTACTGTTTTGGGATATTTTGCTGCACATCCAACAATGTCTGTAAGACAAGCTGCATTAGAGTCTGGATTAAGCAAATCGTCAGTTCAAAGAATATTACGCAAACATAAATTTCATCTGTATTCATTTTCCATGGTTCACCATCTAAAAGAGACTGTTTTAAGGAGATTGGATTTCAGCAAATTTATTTTAACCTGGTCGCAAGAAAACGAATTTTCTTGATAACATCATTTGGACAGACGAAGCCAAATTTACAAAAAACGGCATTTTTAATCGGCGAAATTCCCATTATTGGAGTGAATCAAATGTCCACGTTATTAGAGAGCGAAATCTTCAAGAATCTTGGCAATTTAATGTTTATGATGCAGTAAGAAACGATGGCATCGTGGCATTACATTTTTATCAAGAAAATTTAAAAGGTAAGTTAAGCTTTTTTGAAAACATTGAAAATATTTTATTTCTTAACTTATTAAATAGGTGAAGGCTATCTGAACATCCTGCACAATTATTTAGATAATTTACCTTTGGCTGATCGTAGACATCTATTCTATCAACATGACGGCGCACCTCCACATAGTAGCCAATTAATCAACAATTTTTTACAAGACGCCTTTTATGATCAATGGATTTCAAACAATGGACCCTTCCTTTGCCACCCCGGTCCCCAGATATCTCAGTGCTCGATTTTTTATTTGGGTACAATTAAAATTCGAGTTTATAACACCCCGTTAACCACCAAAGTAGACTGCATGCAGCGAGTTAGGACTGAGTTTCAAAATTTAACACGTGAAGCAATAAGGAAGGCGACCCATGAAAATTTGCTACTCAGATGCGAAAAATGTCTAGAAGTTCAAGGACGTCAATTTCAACATTTAATAAAATAATTTTTTTTAACTTTGGTCTCTAATTAATTCATCTTTCTTGTTAATCAAATAATAAGGTTATTTATCTGTTCATTTAAATTAACGGGTCCAAAGTGTTTGAAGTTATTCGTTTAAAGGCTTTTGGTGATGGTTTCTGTCTTTGCGGGTATCTTGCTGCAAATGTAACACATGTTCTTGATATAACTTTATCACATTGTCCATAAATAAGAAATAAATTTATGTAATCTTCGTTTCTATAATTTAAGCGTCCCGGCATGACTATTGAAAATTTTCAACAGTTTGACATATTCTTGACAGATGATTGTTTTCTAACGCTATAATGGCCAACTAGCAATAACCATTCATATTAAAAGAAATACAATACAAAAAAAAAGTTGAATTGCCAATATTTCAAAAAACTATGAATTTTTGAATAGACAACCTTGTACAAAGTCAACCTTATTTTTGATGCTAAATAAGATAAAATTATAAAAACAGAAGGCTTGCATTTAAAAAAATGACTTTTGATGTGTTTTAGAATTTAATTCTAATCCCTTTTTTAATCACCCTGTATATATTTATTATCAAAATATTGACATAGCCCACTAAAATAGTCCCCTGCTACAAAGAAACCCATTCCAATTAAATAATAAAGACATTAGTATAGGAAAATTTTATAATTTTGTTTAGGCCTGAAAACGTCATTTTTACCATAAAATTTAAAATAAGTTCAAAACAGTTAGACTTAGGTATAGGACATTATACACAAAATGTGTCTAGAATTTTATGCAAAATCCAAAAATAGAATAATATATAGGGTGTTCTATTTAAAATAAGCAAGTTGACACCTACTTCCGATATAACCGGAAGTGCCACCATCTTGAAAATATTTTAGCGGAACTGCCCTCGTCGATTTAAGTTTACTACCAAATTTTCAAATTTTTCCCATGTACAGTTTTCCTATAATATATCGATGGCGTTCCCGGTGGGACACCCTGTATAAGTATATGTGCGTCTTTTAAAAAAAATTATTAAATTAGTATTATATTATTATTAAGTTACCTTTAGTTGCCCCAAATAAATAAATAAATATAACTAATCTGAAAAAAGTAAATACATTTTTTCTTAGAGTAACTAAACAAAATTGACTTTAATCATGTATTTTTTTAACGCTAAGTGTGCAATTACAATTAAAAGATGCAATACTTCCAGTGAAGTTTGAGAGTAATTACAAATCAAAAGGGATTGCTTGCAAAGCGCAAGTGTTGAATAAACAAATGTGACATCGTATGAATAATAAACAGCACCAAAGAAAACATTGCCTACACATCGATCAATTTGTTTTGACAGTGTGTAGAAACTAGAAAAAATGGAAGTGTTAGAAATTTAGCTTGCCTTTCAAAAACTTCACATGCGCTATATAGAGTCTACAGACGAATTACCATCGCCAGATCTTTTGAAAATTCAAATTATGGAGGAACATGGCACAATAAAGAGTAACAGAAATTCCGATACTAATTTAAGGAAACGCAGACAAATGAAGCAATCGGCCAAAACCGACGTCAGTAGAGACGTCCGTTGTCGCATATATAGGAAAAAGGTCACAGAGCTTCTGACTGCAATAAAACTATAAATAAAGTAGAATTTCAAGCAACATATCAAGTTTGTAATACTGAACAAACTATAAATTAATCTTACACACCTATTACAATACCCGATAGCGTGAAGCCCAAATTCCTTAAACCAAACAGTCAAGCATTAAGTACAAAGAAAGAAACCATGAGGAAAACAAAACAGTTAAACGCACTCAGTCCGGTAACGGTACAAAAAACATTTGACATCGACATTTAACGTCAACATTTGATGATTATAGAATATTAAGATTTCTGGCAGCACTCTACAACCCGGAACAAAGTGGCATTGCCAAAAGAAAAACCAAAACACTTGTGGAAATGGCTCGTTGTTTGTTGGAAGTATCTGGTTTATCATCATTTTGGACAGAAGCGATAAACACAGCAAATTATATTAGCAATCGTTGCCAAAAAAAAGCGTAAATGGTGAAACACCTCAGAACTGAGATCGAAATATCTCAAAACGTTAAATATTTTTAAGAATTTGGCTGCAAGCACGAATATCAGTAAGTAACTCGACGCAAAGGCAAATAAAGCATTTTTTGGGTATTCAAACGAAACCAAGGGATGCCGAATTATCTTCACTTCACAATACAAAAGTAGAAATTGAAAACGAGTAGAAAAGAATTTTACAAACGCTTTCTAAGCGAAAAGTTTGTCACGCGGACGAAAGAGATCCAAGCTGGCAAAAAGTGGTTCCAGAGAAAAACCGCGGAAAGTCTACAACAAGGTTCCAAGTTTCCTATTATGGCAATAGTAAACAATGAACCTCTTATATTCTCATATTAGAAGTCATTATGAAACAGCAACACAACGCCTTAGAATAGCATGGTTAATGAAATTACATACATCATAAGGAACGAACCATAGAAAATGGTATCAATCCAATCGATTAAGACATGATTAAAAGTCGAATATTGAAAAACAAACTCAACGCAGACGGTACATTGGAAAAACGTAAAGTTTGACTGGTCGCCGAAGGATTAGCGAGCAGCCAGGAATCCATTTTAACCAAACATTTGCTACTGCCGCTCTATTAGATTTATCATTCCACCATCAGCACAACATTTTAATTTCCAAAAACATTTCAGGAAGTTGTTGTAAGAATTCCATGTTTTTAGTTTAATCCGAATAAAATCGAGAATATGAGAATTTTTCTACGCTTTTTTATAGAATATAAAAATAATGCCAACATTTTCTCTAAGTAATTTCTTTTGATAAACCGCACGATTTACAAAGTATAAGAGATTTTTTGCATTTTCGTAAAATTATTTTTAGTGATTTTGAGAAACCAACGAAATAATTTAAAACTGTGATGCCCTATCTTAAACAAAAACTGTTTTTCACGAATAACGAAAATACATAATAAATATTAATGTCATTCTTTTTTCTTATAAATTTTCTCCTCCATTACATATTTTGGCTTTTCTTTACAAACGTTTTTCAACTTTCAAGTAAAATTATAAATCTACCTCTCAAGATGTCCAAAACTACATAAGAAATATAATGATTATTAGAGTTTATCACATTATTATTATAATTTTTTTTCACGCCTTAGCGGTAATCCTCACATATGCCTGCAAGTTGAGTCGCAAGGCATATGTGATCTTACTATTGAGTAGTTCAATACTTTTCTGACTATGTTGCAAGTCGAGAGGACCACCGTTTTTTGCATCTCTATATGAATGCCAAAGTGTATGTTTAGAGATGCAAGGTGTTTCTTCACGTCTCTGAGTATCTCTCCTGTAGCTCCCATCACCATTGGAATAATACTTATATTCTTCGCTTTCCAAGTTTTCCTGAAGTCATCAGCGAGTGGTAGGTATTTATCAAGTTTATTTTATGTTTGTTCTGTATATTGGCTGAAGCCGGTATTGCTATGTCTATCAGAATAATCCGACTCTCCTGTTTGTTGTATACAACCATATCGGGTCTATTATGCTGTACTGCTCCGCTGGTGATTAGTTGTCTGTCCCAGTAGACTAGGTGTTCGGTATTCTCTAGCACGCTCTATGGAATATATCGGTAATATTGTGTTCTGTTATTCCAGAGACCGAGTTTGTAGCTTATTTCCATATGAATTATTTTCGCGACGTTATTGTGCCTGGTTGTGTATTCACGTGGTGCTAGAACCTTACAGCCGCTTATGATGTGCTCGACATTCTCGTTACCCTCTCCACATACACGACATTGTGCTGAAGTTATTTTGGGGTCTTTGATTATGTATTTGAGGTAGGATCTTGGGGTATAACTTGATCTTGAATAGCACACATGAATCCCTCTGTTTCTGGAAAGATGTGTTCTAGGGGGTGTGGGTAGCGTCCGTGGAGTTTTTTCTGTTTCCACTGAGCTTCTAAAGCTGTAACGGAGTAATTTGGGTCGCAGTCATATTTTATGTCATGTAGCCGCAGTAAAGTGTACCGTTGATTATTACTATTACTATTATTATTATTATTATTATTATTATTATTATTATTATTATTATTATTATTATTATTATTATTATTATTATTGCACCATGTATCTCATTGTTTTACTTTCATCATCTTTACCAGATATTTGTGAATCTATATCCCCATCTTGTTATCTCTTTTTCTACGCTCCTTTCTTTCTCATCTCCCTAAACTTTTCCATCTTTTGCTTGCACAAACCTCTTTTTCTAATATCTTATATTCATCTTGTTCACTTCACTTCAATATTGTAGTTTTTCGCTCCTTCCATCTCTATTCTTAAACCCGTATTTATTTATATTTCTAACAAACAAACACTACACACACAGCTCTACTACTACAAAAGTGACACTTTATAAACATAACGTATTTTTTACTTTTACAGAAGAATAAGTCGCCAAATATTAAATCAATATTTTTTTAAATGTTAGATTTTTTTATTTTTGTTCGTGGTTATGAAATATGAATTTTATATAAAAATTTTCACTAAATCTACCTCTTCTTTTTTATAACACATATATTGGACTAACGTTTACATTGCTCCTTGGATTCCATTCGTACCTTAAGCTTTTATTTTCTTCACCTTTTCATTGCCTATTCACTCCTCCATCTTATCTTTCCACTTCTCATCCTCCTTCCCTCCGTTTTATTTCACATTATTTTGGAATTTTGCTTTTATTCTTGCACCGAATTGATATAGTATTGTTTCTATTTTTGTTCATTTACTTTAATTTCTGTTCTTTTCCTCTTATCATTTCTTACCAAATTGTTGATTGCTTTTTCGTTTTATACTCCTCCAATCTTCTCTTGTATTCCTTTTTTACGTCCTTCCTTATAGAGTTATCTTAAAGTTTTATCTTCCTATATTCTTATATTCTCCTCCATGTAGTTCTCAACTATTTTTTTTTTAATTTTCAGTTCCATCAACCTTTCTTCTTCTCTTTTCCTATTGTCTAATATGTTATACCTCATATGTTTCAGTCCTTCATTCTTACTTTTTGTTACCATCTTTAAATCTTCGTATGGTTCTTGGTCTTTCTTAAGCTTTAGCTTATATCTTTCAATATACTCTTTCCTTGTTTTCTTTGATTAATTTATTTCTTTGCCCTTTTCGCTTTTTATTAACTTCTTCAGTTTTTACTATTTCACTTTCTTTCCCTATTCTTGCATTACACTATCCTCCTATTATTAATTTCCCTCATTATCAACTTACCAATAATATTTTTCTTGTTATTTCTATCTCTATTCCATACAATGTTATGGTTACATGAATCTACCCATAATGTTTACTGTATAAGTATACCCCCTTTCACTTTATCTAACGTCTCTACCAACCCCACCATTGTAAATTTTTCTATATATCCTCAAAAATCTTTTTCTTACTTTTACTGATTTCCTTTGTAACTTTTTTTCAGTGTCTACCTTTTCCCTATCCTCCTATCTCATATACTTATCCTCCTCTTCTTTCTATACTTCTACCTTTACATTCCCTTCTAACCTCCGTCGTCTGTGCTACTCCACATCTTATAAATAGGTTGGAGAGTAAATTTTAACACTCCTTTTTTTATCTTTTCCGTGAATTTTCAAATTTTTATAAAACTTGACATGCGGGTGTTATTTACAGGGAATTTTAAGCAAAAATTCATAATGCCTTTAACCTTTCATTAACATATAATTCTTATTCTTGAAATATTGACACAAATAACTACACATTTTTCTTCAAATGAACACAATTTTCTTAGTGATTTTTTAAAGACAATCTTATACGTTTATTAATTTTTCGTATTTACTATATTTTGTATTTTCTATTTTGTATTTAGTATTTACTCTAATTTGGTTTAATAAATAAGCATAAAAAAATTGAAGTGATAATATTTAGGTTAATTGGGCTCAACCGCTTTGATTATTTATTTATTTATCACAACAAATGACAAATAGCGTGCTGCAAAGTACTAGTGCGTTAATGGAATCCATTACCGCACGTTATTTCGCATCAATCGAGTATCACCAAAATATGTAGTATCATGTCCAATGTTTCGTTTAACTCAAGCTACATTTAAATTTTGATTTTGAATTCCACTGTTTTGCGTAAAGAGGCTGATGCGTAACAAAAAATTATAGGTTTGTTTTCAATCCATAAAATTTTATAGGCAATTTGTCTGTAAAATTTTGGTTTCTACCCGAAGATTTTTAACAAAAAAAAATGATAAAAACGTTATATAAAAGCGATCTATAATCTGTCATCTGAAACCAAAAATTAATTAATATAATATTCCTACTTTCCGTATGAAAACTCGAGCCCTCAGGTTGGGACCGTAAAATGTATCAAAAGCTGATGTTGTCTGGCGCGTCTGCACATGGTTATTACCAAAGCAGACAGTCCGTGCCTCAGGATACGATCTGATGCAATCCTTTATCTTTAACATTCTCTTCGATAAGGTTGCATCGACAATTATCGATTGATTAACTTTCTTTTGTTCTCCTATTTAAAAAAAAAATCGTTGTTTGGGTTCACTTCCATAACAAAACTTAATATTGTATTTTCCTACTATATCAGATAAAGTAGCGCGAACAGTGTAAGATTTTTTGAAATTTAAGTTACGGTTTTGTTTGTTTAAACTAATTTATTTTAAACAGAATTAAATAATTTGCGTTTCCGTTTTAAATATGTGGTTTTTTGAGATTGGTTTCTTTAGAGTTAAAGTTTGTATAATTAAAAGCATTATAAATCTTAGTTTTAAAATAACTTATTTAAAATAAAGAACACAGCATTACAAAATTTGGCTGGATTCTGAAGAAAAAATGAATTAAAAATAATTTTGTCGTTAGTCGTGAAGAAACATAATTATTACAGTGTAATTCCAACCGGTATAGATAATCTCTAGATGAAAATTAAATAAATTGAAAATAAATGTTTTTCTATAAGCCTGCTTCTAATGTAATTAATTCGTTACAAAACCCTTCAAAATGTAAATTTAATAAAATTACAATAACTAAAAAGAAAATGAATTTATAGAGTGATTTTTGGGTATTTAAAATACGTCAATTTTTTAGTCATAAATTAAAGAGATAAGGAGATGTTTAAATAAAATATATTTTTATAACAACTAAATTTATATGGCATAATTATGCACCACAAAAGATCACGTTAAATGGAATAAAAGATTTATTTCCATAATTTTGATCTTGATTACTTCTAATGTACACAATTTATAATAAAACAAGTTGTATAATACAAGACATTAAAAATTCTATGTATAATCTAATAATATGATCTTTTACATTCTAAACAATTACATTAATAATCGATTTGAAAGTTTGATTAAATCAAAACACGTCACATTGTAAAGTCCATACTTTTGATCACATATTTCTACTTAACTTCATGTAAAATATCTTGATGGATTAAACTATAAATAAGATCCTGTTATTTAATTTTTAAATTGATATTCAAGTCTCCTTGCAGTGACATGCCAGCTAGTTACTATAAAAACAGGTAAATATACAAGTCTAGTCTTTGATGGAAGCTGATAGCGGCGCCACTCGTTATAACAAGTTTTCTATAACATTTTTTCTACTCTTCTAATTTTTATCTTGATTTTATCGCATAAGAGATTGAATTACGTATAATATATTTTTTAACTATTCTTAATCGGGCAACAGCGTTAAAATTTCATTAAAGATGTCCACAATAAATATTTTACATGCCAATCATTTGCTTAAGAAAACTGACATGTTGCTTTATTTGATAGTTTCTTCTTTCGGGCATTATTGATTTACTCGTTCGTATGCATAACAAATACATTTTCTTTCCACTTTTCATTAACAACAAATTGAAATTAGATAAGGCAAATTATTGCAAATAAGGTAATCATGTTAAATATTATTTCTGCAAAGAGATTGAATAAAATTTTAATATATTTAGAGTAATACCAGTTTACAAAATGAAACCAAATTTAAGGTCACAATATTTCCTCTATATATTTAAAGCTCGAAACTCATATTTCTATACATAATTTTTAAATAATGTTATACCATAACTCTAGTCAGAAACGTCGGTCTCACAAGATATCAAATTAAAGGTAATCAAATCTACAATAATCGCTAATAATTCCAAACGTTTTAGTAATTTAAATGTTGTGGGTCGAAATATAAGTGACACAGATGATTTTTTTAACAAAATAAAATTAAAAAATTTAAGTTTATAAACAATCAGTACACACCTCTCCTTTATCCTATTTTTATTATTAATAAAAAACTGATGGTTTTATTAATCCACTGTATTTATTGAGTAATAAAACAAAAAATAATTCAATAATACATATCTCAATAACCTGTCCATAAAAAAATTTTCTTCTTTGAGTTTACATGGTCAAATACATAAGAAATATGTAGTGGCACTAAATATATTATTTGCCGTACAACTACAAATCGTAAAACAGTAAAGAAAAGGCCTTTAAATATTAAAAAAATCTGTTGTAATCGTCAAAAATAATTTTTAGCTACAATTTTCTTTTGAATAGACAAACTTTCAAGTACTGTTACATTTACTGAGAACATTTTTCTAGTGTTTTTGGGAAAAGTAAAAGTTAGAATACTGACCCATAATAAAATACTTCAATGGCGGGAATATACAAATTTATAATCAAAAACAGTAACAAAGTGTAGTTTTCTATACTTAATCAAATAAATATTTTTGTCGTACCATATAAATAACATTCCGTAATTGTTAATGTGATGATTAAAATTGTTTTAAATCTTTTTGTGGTAATAAAAGCTCATTGAAAGGATTTTCTACAACCTTTTTATGATCTTTAAAATTTGGTCTGATAGAATCCTTTTTGGTAGAGGTAGAGTGAACAAAAAACTCGAATGAAATTACCGACGTTTGGCCCTCCATGTGAGAGCTTTTTCAAAACTTTCAATTCGACGACTGTGCTTATCTATACATATACGGTATTCCAGAAAATGGGATGTGATATTAATTAATCTTGCTAGAAATTTGATTATAGAGAAATGCATTGGAATATTTGGTTGAATTGTGTAATTTCATGTTTTGTAATTAGTTGTAATTAAGAATGCAGGGATCATCAAATAGATTTTTCTAGAAAACTAATTTTCGTGATTTTGTAATAAAAATTTAAAAATAATATGTTAAACTCCCTGTCAAAGTAAATGACTTCATATCCAGGGGGTCTAATAATCAAATTTCAAATTAATTGAAATTAATTTTGACTCGGGCCTTTGTGGCCACCAAGTGTAAACCTTTAAGAGAAATTCCGAAAGTACTTTCTTCTAAAGTTTGAATCCTTTTGCATGCAAAAAAACATCTAGTTCACGTATCCTTAAATATTCTAAAACTTGGGAGATTCAATCGAGGATAAAATTTAAATCGTGAATTAGAATGTAAAATTAACTTATGTAATAGACATGGCAAAACTAGATCATGTCCTAATTATATGTATAATTTCAGTTTGTTTTATTGCAATATTATGATACTATAAGGACACGTTCTACATTTTACATTATTTTTGTAAGTAAAGGACGTAGACATAAAATAAAATTAAAGCGTTTGTAATATGTCAGAATAGTGTTTGCTGGTGTTTGCTTTTACGTCAAAACGTCACTTAGGGCAATATTCTTTTTCTCGTGAAGGAAATCAATATTCTACAATACTTTATAGTCAACAAGAAAATTATGTTGTTCCCGAGAATCACTACTTTGTCTACCGGAGCTGGTCATCAAGACTCTCCCGGACAATAAAAAATAATAAAACAATTTCAGAACACACAATTACTCACTAAAATTTACAAATGAATGTTGAGGGGTTCAGTAAGGATAAACCAAACTTCTTGTCTAATGTTTGTTTCAGGAACTTTACAGGAAACACAGTGTGAATTAGCTAGATGTTGGTGATTTTCCTAAATCTTGAAGGAAATGTTTTGCCAATATAAACCAATTCACAAGTGCACACCCTTTCGTAAGCACAGTAATAAACAATAATAATGTATCAACGAATAAATAAAGTCTTTGTTAGGAACAGGTTTGTTTAAGATGTTCAGGGGCTATAGTTCATTCCAAGCAGTTTGTCCGGTAAAACATTAACTCCTCTTTACTTTTGTGCGCACACCTTGATTGAAACAATTGTGAAATGTAAGTACCTTGCCTAAAGCTAATAAACTAAAGGCTATACATTTCACAATAGTTTCAACCACCTAAAAGTAAGGAGAGGTTAATTTTTTACCCGACACATAGCTTGGAATGAACTTTTAATATGTGCCAAGCATAAATTATGCCCTTTAAATTATACTGAAAATTACTCAATAAAAATACTAAATTGATGACTATCGAAGTTATTTATGTTTTTTTTACGGATTTTGAGTTTGATAGAGAAAATAAAGTAAAAAACAACACTTGTCCGTTGATTTTTGTTATTCAAAAATCTACTGATTTTTGACCTTGTCGTGGTAAAAAAGGTGAGATTTATTCTGTTCTTCTTGCAATTCATCTCACTTTTTGAATAAATTTCAGAATATAGTATTTTTATCCAAAATTTTTAAGAAAAAATTGAAAATCTGACCGAAATATAGATATTTTAGGTTAGGAATAAGATATCGAAGTGCGGTTTTCACCAGCTTATTTGGGCTTAATTTTACTATTTTTTATGATAAGAAAATGATACCGTTCTATTTAAGTTTTCCGAGAAAAATCCCAATTTCCGTGATAATTTCGGGAAATGCCCTCTAGCGGCGACATGCCAAATTACGATGACCATAAATACGGTCAGAATTGTAACCTAAGGAAAGCTCTTTTCAACGACACTAAGCTCATTAAATTATGTTCGGCCATTTTGAAATTGTTGGCATTTGTTTACAAGCATTTTCAAAGACCCCTCTTCACTTTATTTTTAGAGATAGGAAAAAAGTATTAAATAAAAAGATAAGGATTTTCTCAACTATAAAAGCATTTATTTATTTATTGTGTTAATGTAGCGAAAACCTGACTAAATCCAAATTTTTAAATTCAAGATGGCGGCTACGCTCCCTAGCGGCCATCTCAATACTTTGAAAATAATTTCCAGCGTTTTCATATGGCCACTTTTGTTATGAAATTTTATACCACAAGTCTCTACGATGAGCAGTTCCTGAGATATAACACTTTGCATTCTTATTTGTTCACCCTGTACATTGTCTCAAACTCTATAGCATTACTTAAATAGTCCGAGTTTTTGGCTTCAACATTTCTGAGTGAGAATGCACCTACTGTCGTATAAGAATAAATTTTTTAACATTTCGTAGTTTAATTAATATTTTTTAACTAATTACGTAAACTTTATGTAAATAATTGACCGTAAAAGTAGTGCGTAACCGCAAAGTCACAACACTAACGCCTTTCCGTCATCCACTATTTTGATACAATGATTCATAACGCCCACCTTTATAAGCGCTCTACCCCACGAAACGAGTTATTTTTTTTTGTTCCGATCGACTAATGTTGAAGTAAAACATTAAGTAAATTCTTTTAATTAGTTTTCTCTCTGGTCTCTATTTATTATTATGTTCATGGTGTCACATTTTTTCGCCCAGAGTTTTCCGTTCAGGAATACTCAGATTGAGTAAGTAACAGTCTAACTGAGAGTAAAGCTAATTTCGTTGTCACTCCATTCCGTTCACTCTGCATGACCACGTTAACCGTCTACACTGGCTACTGTTTTGAAGTGAATATAGTAATGGCAATCTTACTTTGGTTGCACGTCACGTATGACGCAAAATTCATAGCAATCTAACGCCCAATGTGTATTAATTATTTGACAATTAATAGCGTATTGGAAGTTGCCAGGTTTTTCTTGTGTTGAATGTTGACACAGTGTTGCTGAGAATCTGTGTATGTGTCAAAATTAATTTGTGTTGTTCATCTTCGAAGTGCGCATATGTTAATAAACAGATTGGATGTAATTAACTAAAAATGCACAAATACTTTCTTTGTATGTTATATTTATAAAGAAATAAAATGATAAGTTAAAGTAATTATTAAAGATAATCTGCAAAAGTTTTTTTTAATTATATAAACTATAAAATTTACTTAGACAGCTGTGCGCAACTCCGGTAATGTTTTTGCCAAATACGTCACTATTTTAATGACGTGCAACCAAAGTAAGATTGATTGCCATTACTATAGCTTTTGGTTATAAAGTTTGTTCTACTAGAAGTTCTGCTAAAATTTCGATTTCGTTTTATTTTAAATTTAAGAAGTTTTAGTTTCCACTATGATTAATTGGAGCCCTAAATTACTGATCTCACTAGATCTACCTGTTTACGAGGATGTATTGATATCTAATTAGCCTAGACCAGTTCCTTGCAATAACAAAATATTGCGTTGCCATAGCAGCGAACAATAACTGATTAGAAATGTCAGTGTAAAGTTTGACGTCAAAAAAGTAAACCAGAGTCACGCAATAAATTAAATGAAAAAGATGTCCACCGAAATTGTGAAAATCGAAAAATTGGAGTATTGAGCCATCATCAAGTACCTGTATTTAAAAGGGTTAAGAGGTAAGCAGATTTACGAAGATATGCTTAATACCCTTGGTGATCAATGTCCTTCGTATGCGACCGTCAAAATTGGAATGCAAGCTTCAAAAGAGGTAAATTTTCCATTGAAGATGATGACCGATCGGGAAGGCCAGTTTCTGTGTCAGTCCCCGAAAATATCGATGCAGTTCATGACATGATTTTATCAGACCGTCGAATTGGGCTAAAACGGATATCTGAAGCACTGAATATTTTATACGAACGCGTTCATCATATGGTTCACGTCAATTTGGACATGAGAAAAATTGCTGCAAAATGGATCCCCAAATGTTTGAATGTTGACCAAAAGCGTGCAAGGGTAGAAGCATCGCGTTCGATCTGTGCTCGATTTGAAAACGATGTAGACTTCTTAAACCAAATTGTTACTATGGATGAGACTTGGGTACATTTCTACGATCCAGAAACAAAGCAACAATCGATGGAATGGCGACACTCTGGTTCTCCAAGACCTAAGAAGTTTCGTGTCCAAAATCTGCTGAAAAGTTCTGCTTCAGTTTTTGGGATTGCCATGGAGTAATCATGATTGATTTTTGGATAAGGGTAGAACAATAACTGAGATTACTATTCGACATTACTGACCACTCTACGGGAAAATATTAAAGAGAAAAGACGCGGAAAGCTATCCAAAGGTGTTTTGTTTTTGCAGGACAACGCCCCTGCACACAAATCTCATGTTGCCATGCAAAAATTCGTGATTTAGGGTTTGAATTACTAGAACACCCCCTTATTCACCCGATTTGGCTCCGTCCGACTATCACCTCTTTCCTCAACTGAAAAAAAGTTTAAAAGGTCGTACATTTTCTTCCAACAAGGAGGTAATAGAAGCTGTGGAGGTCTGGTTTGCAGAGCAAGAAGAAACATTTTTTTTAAAGGTCTAGAGACGTTGCAGGTTTGCTGTAATAAATGTATCCAATTAAGAGGAGAATATGTTGAGTAATAAAATATTTTGACATTGAAATTTTGTTTGGTTCTATAGTAGGCTAAGAATTTTCAATATATCCTGGTAGGTAGTAAACTCCGTTAAAAAAAATCTAGCGCTCAAATGGTACTTTTGGTCTTGCTATTATAGGTACAAAATGTCTTCTTCTAAACAAAATAGTTTACTAGTCTGTTGGAGATAGCGTGACAAAGCGTATGAAAGTTAATTTCAGTTATTCGTTAATTTAAAAAAATACTTGTTTTCAATTTATCTATCATCTTCATCAAAAGACTTAGTTACTGGATGCGGAATTCACGGGTTATGATCATTATACGTCGTCATGCAATGTTTCAGAATACTACTTATATACACTAGACTATAATTACGGTGGATTAATACAAAACAGGATTAAAAATATCATCAATAAAGATAAAACTACAAGATGAAATCAAACCAATCCCAAATGGCAGGGGTACGACAAGGCGACCCAATGTCGCCCGTCTTGTTCATCAGTGCAATAGAGGACGTATTCAACAGTATAGACTGATACGAAAAAGGCATTAACATCAACAGGTCATACTTAAAAAATCTCAGTTATGCGGACAATAAAACTGTGTTGGGCCGCATTCGAAAAATTTCATATTAAAAAACAGAAACATAGCCCATTACTTAAAATTTAAAGTATTCGACACATCCTGCCTGGCGCATGGATTACGAACCAAAATCTGAGTAACACACATCAAAACACAAACGGCCCCATTAAAGTAGAGATTCGCGGGACACAACACAGGACTTAGAAGCGGCGGATGAAACTTAAAAGTAGAGCAGCGGTGACTCAGATAAGTTACTAGACCCAAGAAAATCCCAACAAAGATAAACCAACAATATAAAGATGACAGTAGGCTTAGAAGAGTAACAGATAGAGTAACCTAGAAAGGTTTAGAAGAGGACTACGCCTAAAGATGAGCTAAAGAAAACTGAATAAAATATATATACACACATATAGGTATGAGAAGAAAATGCCAGTCTAACCAATCCGCTATTGCACAGGGTTTTGTCAACATATTATACAGAATTATCACAGTACAATAATTGAATAATTATACAAATAAATAAATAACCTTAAAACCATCCAATTTGCCACATTTGTTTGGAGTAAAAAGAGACAACTACTCTTTGTTTAAGCAGTGATGCTAATAGGCTTCAGTTGACTTCAGTTAGGTTGTACATCACATCAACCCAAGATAACTTATCTTAACAAGATTGTCAGGTTGTTTACTAAACTACCCTTCTCAGAATACAGATATCTATTATCGCCCAACAAAACTACTCGTCGCAGTGCGGAGGAGTCAAAATTGAAAAAAAAGGGATTCGATATCAGTAATTAACGGAAAAAACAGACAAATAAAATTCAATTGTATACCATACGGTAGTTTACTTAAAGGTTTCTTCCAAAATGCAAGCTGCATTCCCACGCTGTAATGTTACACTTATTTTTTGCATAAGAAAGGTTTTGGATCGTGGTTCACCAGTTATGGAAATCATTTTCTTTCCAAGTTTATCAAAGAAATCTAAAGCTAATCTGCAAATTGGGTCATAACTTTTCAATGATATTGGCAAGAAAATGTGGCCTTCCATAGTATTTTTATAAGTATTATTCTTCCGTAAGACTGCATTCTCAGAGATTCTACTTGCTTCTTTACTTGACTGATTTAAATAAAAGTTTGCAGTGGTATCACCGACAGTTACATCCCATACGAAACTCCTTCCCTGAGACCGTGGAAAAATTCTCATCCTATCCGGGCGCTTACCCCGGTTGGTTCCAAAACTAAAATCATGAAGACCTTTTTCTTCTACTTTTCTTCTACATACGCATGTAAATGACTTAAAAATGTTGCAATTCTAAATGAGTTATTATCCAAAAAAGTTCCAATTGCCTTTGATGGAAGTGCATTAAGCCATCCACTTGATTCCTTCTTAGAAACAGCTAAATAACTAGCTTTCTCAACTTTAGATTTAAAAGAAATCGATAAAATCCGATTTTGGATCACTAGCTTATCCCAATTTCTCTGATAAGAAGTTTCGGCAGAATCTAACAAGAATAATTAGCATCTTACATACATCAAGCGTCCATGAAATAAGTGATTTCAGTCTCGTCCTTCAAAGTAGGATACATAATTTTGACAAGAGAAAACACATTTATGACAGACGCCAAAAATGCGGGTAAGCAAATATCTTCAAGTTTCCGAGTTTCAAGACCACCATAACGAACTGGAAAACTAACCAAACTCTATTTCGAGTCATTCAATCTTACGTTACTTATCTTTTCTAATGTTGACTACTTTAGCTTCTTCTCTAGATTAATGATTAAGTCCATAAAAAGTCATGTGGGGGTTGTTCTCAACAAATAAGTTAATTTGGGACAGCTACGCAATGTTTTAGTAAATAATAGGCAATAGTTAGTCTGTTCAGAAGTAACCATACTTCAGTAAACTTCCTTTTTAGTACACATTCCGTTGAAACAGCCGTTAACGGAGCACCCAATAATTCTAGTTCATTCTCTTGAGTAACCTTCATTCCAAAGGATAACTGATTAAATTTTTGGTATACATCTTCGTCGAAATTGGAAATGAAAACTAATTCGCCTTTCGACGGATTAATTTCAAGGCCGATTTTCCTGGCCTTGTCGATTAAAGTTTTGAGATTTTCTAATACAGTATTAAGATATCCACATAATGTCCCATTGTCAAGAAAGAACATAATGAGTTCAGATATTAGCACTTCTACTAATGGCTGCAATGTAATACTGAAACACAAAGGTTCTAACGGGTTTCCTTGCTGACAAACAACACCAGATTCAATAGTGTCTTCACCATAAAAGAGTTTAGAAGGGGAAGAATAGCACTGATGCATAAAGTTATATAACTTCGAAATCTCCCGTTTCACAGCTTTTAACAAAGAGTCCCTCTTCGCACAATTAATAGGTTTTAAGCCGCCATCCGTCTTAGAAAGTGCACATAAGGTAGCTCGGAAAAGTAATGGTGTTATCAAAGGTAAAACAAGACCTATTAAGATAAGGTTACAAAGTCCTGTAATAGACTAAAAAAGTACTAATCTGGCAGCTCCAGCTTTCAAAACTAGATCTTTAAGATTTTGAGGCATTAGTCAATCTATCCCAGCAGCGGAACCATTTGGAAAACTTGCAATTGCATCAAAAACTACATCAAAATTAACTGACAAAGTTTTCTTGTCAATATTATAAGGTTCAATTAAGATCTAAAGCCTTTGATGGTAGGGGATGCTTCTTTCTAAGCTCATCTAAGGTATTTCAATCTTGACTAGCAAGCTTATCTGAAGATGATAAAATTTTTTTTGCATTTCGAACGTCAACGTCACTTACATTCAACTCAATGTTTTCAGTAATATATTATCAGAAGAATCCTTGTCAATCCTAGGTGTCTTGGAAAGGCTGACCAAATTATAAGTAGTAATACTCATTTTTACTTCAGTCGTCAACGACTTTCTCTTCCTTATAGGTACGCGTAGGACTATGTATGGAAACAAAAAAAAATCATGTAATGATTTCTCATCATTCTTCTCAGTTGCTGTATTGATAAGCGTAGGCAATTTAGCAGCAGCCATAGATCTAGCTCCTTTATGTGTATGTTTTAGTGTACGAAGATTCTGCTTCAGGAAAGATATTCTCCTCATGAAATCAGAAGGGATTTCAACCACAACCTTTCCACTAATATTTTCAAGAAATTAGCAACTTCTACCGTCCTATTCTTATGCTTGCGTGTGCCATGACTTTTCAAACCATTGACTCCATCATAAGTCGTATTTTTAATCTTTGTTCACATTTTAAACGGCCATTTAGATCCTGACTTTAAGATAAGGTAGAATTTACTTGATGAGAACATAAGGAGCAGAACCAATCCGCAGTGTCCAAACGCAATTTCTCAAATTCTTTCCTGTTGAGTCCAGCACATGAGAAATGGTACCATCTACGGCAAGCATCATAAAAGATTAAAAGACCTTCATCTATGTCGTTAAAGCATCTGCTACAGCTCATAATTTTCAGATGATATTGACGTTGACAGTTAATTAATTAACTTAAATAAATCATTGTAAATACTTAATTGTTTTGATTCGATTAGAATTTGGAAACTCGGTCACTTTTTACATTTCCATCAAATTCATTTTCTGTCATTACAACGACCAGGATTAGCAAACTACTGAAATTCAGGGTCAGTGATACAATTCAGTACTGTGTAAACCTGCTTAAAAGTTATCGTCACTAAGGCTTTACAAAATATTTCATATTAAACCGTTTGAAGTCTGTTTCACAGCGTAACCGAACTCGAATCTGCTCGTGCTCGACAAAAATTAGTCTAAGCAAATAACGGAAACATCACAATAGGCTTAAAGTTTTTGGACCATCCAATCGCCCATAATAAATTTTTGAAATTTGATATCGTGTAATGTCATTACATAGTAAACAACTCGACGTGTTTTGTTCAGTCCTGGCAGCCAGTTTGTAATGTGTCGGTAATCAATCAGCAGCAACCTGACGTCCTAGTCGCTAGGTAATTTTGATTTCTAGGTGATTTCGTAAAATGATAGTACAATCCTATAATGCAATCGTTGAACGTTTTTTAAAGTATTTATTTAATATACCTATTGTTTATAATTAGTTTAGTTTATTTTTAGGAGCTTAATGTGTGGAGGGCCTAACAGAAACAGGTGCTAAAAAGTTTACTATATATTGACGTCATGACCAATTACAGATAGTTTTCAGTCACGTGATAAATTCTAAAAATTACCCGTTTTAAAAATGCATTTATTTCATAAAAATTTTGTATAATTTTTTGTGAATATACAGGGTGTTTAAAAAATGCGTTCCGATATTTAGCCAACTTATAGATCTCATCAGTACAAACAAAAAAGTCAAAATAGAAATAAGTCTAAAAATCAACAGTTTCCGAGATACAACCTGTTTTTGAAATTAAAATAATATACGCTCAGTAGAAGTGATTTGTCGTATTTATCAAGTCAGCCAAGAAAGTGGGTAAACCAAAAGTCATATTTATTTCAACGAGGTTTTCAATAGAACAAATACAACAATTTAATTACAAATGATTTTTAAAGAAGATGTTCAACATGTCCTCCTTCCATTTGTATACAAATTTCGCATCTCCATAAAAGGTGAATTGTACAAACAGTCTGGCAGGCATGTTCAATTCGTTCTTGAAACTCATCTAAATTATTGACAAAACTTGAATAAACTATGGTCTTTAAAGGTTGGGAGATCTAAGTGGCCATGCAATTAGTCTTCTCGCCTTATTCACCTGCCATTGTAATTTTCGTTTAGGTAATTTCTGACCAAGACTACATAATGCGCAAGAGCTCCATTGTGCATCAACTCCATATTAATTCTGTGGTTGAGGGTACATCTTCTAACAGCAGTGGCAAAGTATTTCATAAAAATCAAGGTATAATTGACTAGTCAAAGGGTTAGGCAGGAAACAAAGTCCTATTAGATGGTCTCCCAACACACCTAGCCAAACGTTGATTGAAAATCAATGTTGATGATTCGATTCAACAATGGCTTGCGGGTTTTTGTCGGCCCAAACATGGCTATTATGGAAATTAAAAATGCCATTTCTGCTAAAACCAGCTTCGTCAGTAAATAAAATTTCTGTAACAAAATTTGGGTTCTCCGCAACTTTTGTCAGCATCCTTCGACAAAACACTAGTGGTGCGGCATATTCAGGCACAGTAAGAGTCTGTACCTTTTGAATATGTTATGGGCGCAATTGCTGCTCGCGTAATATTCTCCAAATTAGGGAAGAATTAATATTTGTTTCAGTAGAGAGTCTTCTAGTACTAGTACCGGGATTTTCTTCAATTTTTCTTAAAATGTTAAGTTCTGCCTCGGGAGTAGAAACTGATCTAGGCCGACCACCATCACCGTCCCTTGATTTAAACGATCCAACTTCGGATAAACGTTGATGTAAATTTGTAAAAAGTTTGGCGCATGGAAGTACCCGGTTTGGGAATGCTTCGACATAGAGTCGACGTGCTTCATAAGCATTTACATCGGCCTTGTCATACATGAAATGCATGTCTGCCATTTCTGCGTTGGTATATTCCGGCATATTTGAAAATTTCAACAATGAGCAACAGCAACAACGACTTCAATAGCAACGAACAAATTTTTGTTTTGTTATTTTTATAGTTGACGTGATAAATTCCTACGAATCATTCCAACTGGGCTTAGTAATTTTAATTTCAAAAACTGCTTGTTTCTTGGAAACGGTTTATTTTGACTTTTTTGTTTGTACTGATGAGATCTATAAGTGGACCAAATATTGGAACGTATTTTTAAACACCCTGTATATTCTAGAGACATCTTACAGTGATTTCTAATAGGTTTTAACGAATCTGAATTTCATGCATATTTCTTATTGTTATAACTTTTTTTACTGTGTCTATACTTAATAAAAAAACATAATATTAGACTTACCTTGTCGTCACAGCATCCACAGGATCATCCAGAATAAAGTGTATTCCATATCCACTGAAACAAAATTGTTCATGTCATTTATTCGTTCATATCATCAATTCTTTGTTTAGGTCTTTTGGTAAACTAGTATCGTCTACAGTTGGGTCTAAAGGTCGTCGTTGATTATAATTTATTCCTAACGATATAAGTTTGACTCAATTCAATTACTAAAAAATACGCCATTGAATTGTTTGCAAAAATAATTATAATTGCAAACTTAAAAATTAAATTTGTGTTGCACCATCGCCCAGAACTTTGTTGCTTTAGACAAGTACTGTACCATAGAAAAATGTCCTAATTCGCCATTTTAGATGTAGAATGTTTTACTAAATTAAATCTATATATAATTCAGTTTCGGGTAAATATTTTTATGTACCTATATAAAATCTCTTCAAAAGGTAAGAAATATACAGGGTGTAGAATTGGTTCACGTATCATAGGGATTTCTATGTTAAATTTTGGCTCCCAAAATAATTTTAAAGAAAAGGTGTAAATATGCATCTTGTAGCGAAAAAATAGTATTACCGTGTCATTACTTACTTATTATTTTTATTTGTATACATGGATTAAAATTATGGAAATTAAAATTATAATTTTAGCAAAGGTAGTGCTTGGAATCGTTGAAACAAACAACAATCGTTAGTTAGTTAGCTTACATGTTAACGTAGTGAAATGATACTATTCTGGTAATAGTTCACGTGCAATAAGTGATATGTTTGCTGTAGAATATCCGAATCGACCAAGCCACGCTACTGTTGAAAGAATGATCAGCAAATTTAAAGCAACTATACCGTAAATAATAAGTGCAAATGTATCACGAAAACGCCTTGCAGAATGTAAGACACCCAGAAAATGCAAATGCTGTCAACGTATTACTTTCAGTGACAGAAAATCCTAATATAAGTGTAAGCCAACTAGCATAAAATATTGAGGAAGACCAACTACAGTACACAAAATTTTGAAAAATCACTAGTACCGTTCCTATAAATACCACTGCCATCGTTGCTTCCGAATGATATGGACAGAAGGGCTGAGTTTTGCTACACCATTATGAAGAAAGGAAACCAAAAAATAGGAAATTTTTTAAGGGATGTTTGTTTTTTCAGATAGGTGCACGTTTACGTTTAACAATGATCTAAACGCGCAAAAGTGTAAGATTTGGGATACACAAAATCCTCATCCTCCTTTTCAAGAAAAAACAGGCACATGCTAAATCTCAACCACCTACGTGAGACACACTGCACCAATGTATTTTAAGATCGCATTATCAATGCATGATTTGGCAGAACGACAAGGTAGCAAACCTAATTCTTCCATCTGCACAAGGATGGATGAAAGAAAGAATAGTCTGAGTGGAAACCGCTAATGACAACTCAACATCCTGCACCAGATTTCATTCTGCATCTTCTCAAGTTTTCTTGCAATAAAAATAACAGTGCAAGCAACCTGTGTAGTTGCAAGAAATCCGGACTTAACTGTACCGACTTATGCAGTTCAGATGTAGAAGGTAGTTGTTAGAATACACTGAAAATAAAAGCTTTAAATAATTATGACGAAGAAGAGGAATGAACTTTAGGTATAAAAACATGCTTTTATCCGCCGACATTTTTTATATTTTAGGACTCGTACCGTGTGAACGCATTATACCTAGTCAATAGAGCAATGATACGTACTTAGTGTGTGCAAAACCCTGCAATTGTCGGCCATTTAGTTTATGCAAAATTGCGATTTAAATTTTTTTAAACAATATCTTAATTGAAGCTGAATGCTCGTGTGGTCGTCAATTGTTAAAAAAAAAAAATGTAAAGTTGAAATAGAAAGGAACAAAATATATATTCTCATTTTTTGATAAAATGATATCTACTACGCAAAAATAAATGCAAAGATGATTGAAAATGACCGAGTGTGAGAAAACGACGGACTAGTGGGGGTACTCGTCTGCTAGCGACGTTTGAGGAGACTGCAAATTAGAAGCGCGCTGCGGAATGGTATTCCCACTACTCCTCCGTTTTGTCACACTCGGTCATTTTCAGTCATCTTTACATGCATTTTTTGTGTATTAAATATCATATTATCGAAAAATAAGAATATACGTTTTGTTCCTTTCTACTTCAACTTTGCATTTCCTTTATTTCTGACAATCTGACGACCACACGAGCATTCAGCTTCAGTTAAATATATTGCTTTAAAAAATTTAAATTGCAATTTGGCATAAACTAAATAAAAGAACTTAAATATTACACTTTTTCCGATTTTTCCCGGAAAGTTATTATCTGATCGAATCAAGTTGGTGTTCATTTTTTTTGTATTTTTATCCTCTACAACTTTTCTTTTACACTAATAATATTGTATGTAAAATATACGATAGATGTTTCTGCTGTGACTGTTTTTTTTTCTGACCGAGTTGTACTTTTTACTGAACAAACGCAGATTTGCTCATTACGTTCATTTAATTACCGAAGAGCGGGTGTGTCCTTTTGTATTTAGTATTCAAGCAAACAGTACGCAACAAGTTTATTGTACGGAAAAGCATGGTTTTGGTATTAACGATAAGTAGAAGTTGATAACTTTAGAGCGATCACTTAATTTTTTTAAAAGTAAAAAGTCCATTCCGCTGACGTTGTGTATGCATTAAATCACAAAATGACCGTCGTCTGTAATTTAAAGTACAAACACGGACACTGATACCAACCATTCGTTATTTCCTTATTTGTTGATTGAGGTTAGGTACGTTTATTGTACAGAGTTTTTGACTGGGTGCTTTAGAGCGATCTCCGATGGTAATTTATGTTTGACTGCACTACCTACGAAATTAACGATCGCTAAGGGATTGCTCTCTATTGATCTGTATTTAAAGGTAGATCAGTAAAGATCAATCTAGAAACATAACCTCTAAATAAACAAAATGTCACTTAAAAAAAGTATTTGTTTCTCTAATCGTCTGACTCTTTAGATGAGAAAGTTATTTAAGAAATAGTTAATCACATATCATCAAAAACAAACAATTTAAAAAGTTTTGGAACTTGTAGTTTGTAAACTGAATGATAACTGTCATAGAGAACAATAACTGAAGCATAACCTTAAAACTCTAAAATGTATGTTCGGCTGGATGGCTGCAGCAGAACAGGAGCGCATTGTAAATGAGCAATAGGCTTACGCTTTACCAGTCGAAAACCGTATTAGTTTTTTTATTTACAAATGATATTGACATTCCGTCATTTGATATTTACGTAAAGTTGATATCAAAACTGTTTGTGCAGAAAAACGAATTTAGCTGATGATGTTATCTTTGTTCGTTACTAGAATTAATAAGAAACATACTAATCAACTATGACACTCTCGAAATAATACGTTATATTTAATATACAGGGTGGGGCACTACCAACGAATTATTCTATAGCATTAAAACGACAAATAATGTTAGACATTTTAAAGCATACATATGTCAAGATTATTCGAAACCATATTTTAAAAATATTTTTGATTGTATAGGGTGCTCTAGAAACACGTACCATATCAAAGTTGGGTTATTTTAAATAGATTACCCTGTATTCTTTTCTATTTTTGAATTGTACGATAAATAATAATATATGTTCTTTAACATATCCCTATACCTACTTACTTCCGTTTGTGAGATAAACCGATTTTACCTGATTTGCAGACCCTCCAAAAAAATTAAATAACTTCAAGATAAATAAGACAAAACAATTTTGGTTTACCCACTTTACTAAGAGGCTTTAACATATCTTTTGCAATATTTACTATTATGTTATGATGTTCAGGGTGTTTTAATACTACCATAACACTAACGACTTAAAACTTAAATAACTTGCTTAACTTAAATGGAACACCCTACATTTCTGTAACCTGTTGAAAGCTGAAACTAATTACCTTTTAGTCGGTATTAAAGTTACCAACCCCTAACTATGATAGTTTTTGAGATATTTAAAAATTTGGTAAGTTTAACAATTTACGATGTACTGGAGTCTAAGTTACCTGTGAAATTTCCGCAATATGGACATTATCTTGCTACTTTCAGTTTTAAATATTTACCTTAAAAATATTTATTTTTTTCAGAATAAATAAACAGAAATGTGATTATGACTAGTATCCCGGGCTCTAAGAGTCGAATTACGCACACCGGTCACAATTTACTGATGTTTACAACATCAACCGTTATTTGGTACATCAAAAATTGATCATACTGTAAACATCGACAAACTTTAACTTGTACGATAATTTCAAAAACCATTATTTTTAGAATTTTTGTAACAAAGTTACCAATGTTTACAATGTCATCAATTTTTACTGAAATTAATAGCGGTTGCTGTTGTTTGTGACAGGTGGGAGTGATTCGACTGACTCTTAGTGCCCGGCATGAGTTATGAGCACATTTCTGTTATTTTGTTCTAAAAAAAAATTTTTAAAGTTAATATTTAAAGCTGGATTGGTTTATACATTAAAAATGTTTACAAGATAATGTTCATTTTACTGATATCTCTCAGGTAACTTAAATTTCAGTAAATTGCAAATTGTTAAACTAGCAAATTTTAAAATATCTCGAAAACTATCAGAGTTAGAGGCTAGTAACCCTAATACCGATTGAAAGGTAACTAGTTCCTGATTCCAACAGGCTACAGAAATGTAGGGTGTTCTATTTAAGTTAAGCAAGTTATTTAAGTTTTAAGTCGTTAGCCTTATGCGGTCGTATTTAAAACACTCTGTACATCATAACATAATAGTAAATATTGCAAAAGGGATTTTGAAAGTTCTTAGTAAGATGATGTAAAACAAAATTGCTTGTTCTTATTTATCTTCAAGTTATTGCATTTTTTGGAGTGTCTGCAAACCAGAAAAAATCGATTTATCTCAGAAAGGGATATAAGTTGGTATAGGGACATGTTAAAAACATACATTATATTTTATCCTACAATTCAAAAATAAAAAAAAATATAGCGAGTTCTATTTAAAATAACCCAACTTTAATATAGTACGTGTTTCTGGAGCACACTGTATAAAAAAATATTTTTAAAATGTGGTTTCAAATAATCTCGATATATGTATGTCTTAAGGTTTCTTACATTATTTGTCGTTTTAGTGCTACAGAATAATTCGTTGGTGGTGCCCCACCCTATATAAACAAGAGAGCCATGCACAAGTGTGCACTTGATTCATCGTTCAATAGGGATAAATAAAACGAATAAACTATATGCTTAATAATTTATGGAATCTAATATTTCTTAATTTTTTTTTATTAGCAATATCAATGTCATGTGTGTTGTCATAATTTCTAGTGCGTGTTGCTGACGTAAAAATCTGACGAGAAGTTCATGTAAACATGTGGCATTTTCGAACACGTTTATATAGCTTTTCGTCATAATTTTATATCAGGAACACGTACTAGAAATTATAACATTAAATTTAGAAACACCCTGTATAACATGTACCTTATATTTAAAAATTTCAACATATATCCCATAGCTATATTCTTAAAGGGCGGTAGTTTGACGTTTTTGTCTGAGGCGATGGAACCGCTAGAGTGGGCGCTGGACGTCACAGCCGGGTAACATAAAGTTATGAGTTCTTTGAAGACTAATAAATACCTTTATACCGTTGGTTTGCTTAATTCTCTAAAAGGACCAGCTATAAATGAAGTTATACCGGAAAATGAAGAAGTTTGCTTTCAAGTGGATGGACATCCTGCGCATAACAGTCGTGTCTTTCGCGAATATTTAAATCAAAGCTTTAACACTCCGATAGTCGCGCCCTTAAAACTAACGAAAACGATCGCGCTGGACCAGTGAGATCCATGATCCAAACTTTGTCCTACAATTCAAAAATTAAAATTTTTTTACAAAACTTATATTAAGACCACAAATCAATCACAACAACTCCATTTATAAAACATTTATTAAAAAAATAAAAAAAAACTTAAACACAATTCAATAAAATGAGATCTCACGATACCGAAATATTTAGAAAAATAAGACAAACATGTGTAAGTAGGAATCATATATTTCAATGTTCTTCTAATACTTTATTGCAACATCCATTGCAACAAACGAACGCGCAGTGCTGTAGGCACAAATATTCACCACATTCTTTACAAAAATATTTGGTCAGTCTTCTTTTTTTGGTTGTCATTAGACAAACTTTGCAACGCTTTCGGGTGTTGGCGTTTTCAGTGGGTTTCGCTGAAAGTTCTTGGGTGCTACATAATATTTCGCGTATTCTTGAAGTTATTGTCATAGGTAAATTAAGTGAAATACGGTTTACCAATTGAGCATTAATTAGTTCTTGTCCTAACTGTCGTAGAAAGATTCGACGACGTTTGACTTCATTTTATTTCCTATGAAAATAATTTGAGTATTAATCCCTGCCACGTTGAGCATTGAAAAGAATACGACCATTGGCCATCTTCTAGTTCCTCTTTGAACATTATAAGTCGAACACATTTTGTCTACCATATCGACTCCAATTTTATGTTGGTTATAATACGTTATTATTTCTGGTTTTCTTTTATCACCCGTGTCTTCATCTATTGAGTTGTCTGTATGCATGCTAGAAATTAAAATGACGTTTTTCTTCGTTGTCTTATTTTGAGGTACATAAGATACCATAGTTCCTTCTTTTCTGAAAGCAAATATGGAGGAGCAAGGCTCTCTGTTTTTGATTTCTTTCATTGCTGCAGGTATTTGCCACTTATTCTTCTTTAGGGTTCCTACAAATGACAACCTATGTTTTTCAGACAATGTTTGTAGCAGACTTACATCACTGAACCAATTGTCAGCTGTCACATTACGACCTGATTTGGTAATCGGAACAATCAGTCTTTCTACTACATCAGTACTCTTGTTGCTGAGTTGATAGGGCCCTTCCGGTTGCTTACCTGCATAAATTTCAAGGTTACAAGTATAAAACATCTTTGAGTCAACGGCGGCAAATATTTTAATGCCGTACTTAGCCGGTTTTGAGGGTATATATTGGATGAATTGACATCTACCTCGGAAGGCTTCTAATTTTTCGTCGACCGTGACGTCTGAACCCACGGAATAACAGGACTGGCAATTTTTACAAAACAGTCAAACAAATTACGAATAGGTGCAAGGCGATCTATTGTTTTTCGTTCTAGTCTTGTTTTACGATCGTCAAATCTTAAAGTTCTAAGCAGAAATCTGAACCGTTGAAGACTCATCGTCAATCGAAATATTTCTACGCCGAATCCATCAACAGCCCACAAATCCTCCAAGTTCATCCTACCACCTTTGTACAAACCAATTAGATACAATAGACCAATACATGCTTGTATTTCAATTTTGTTAGTAGGTAAGGCATCCCTTTCTCTTGAAAAATTAACGGATGTTGTTTCAATGTACTGATTTGTAAACGTTACAATCATGTCTAGCATGTTATTGTCAAACAAACACATCCAAGTATCTATAATCGATTTGATGTTTTTGCTTTACCAATCACACCTGGAAGTCTTGTTATCAAATTGCATTTTTTAGTTTTCTTCCGGTTAGTGCAAGGACATTTTTCCAAGTTATTGAATCGATTATTTTTTATTCTTTTTTTGTTACAAACGTAATAGTTTTCACTTTCGTCTTCATCAAAGTTCTCTCCTATGTCTATATCACTTTGTTCAGTGTCTGAGTTGTCTTTCCTCTCTTCAATCTCCTCAGATGCGTCTGTGTCGGAATTTTCATTTTGTATATCATATTGTGGGCCTTCTACTTGTAAATCAGACGTATCTATTGAGGTACTTGCTACAGGTTTATCAAAATCATCTTCGAACAGAATTTTGTATATTTCTTTAATATCTTTGGGGTTATTTAAATCATACATCTTCTCTCGTGGCATTTTTCTTAGTTACTGTAACAATATAAATCATATTTATGTGCTATTGATAAAATAAAATGATAAAATAACATAAATAGTCGCGCAGGATCTATTAGATCTATCTGCATTATGTTTCTCATTATAGTTAATTTTACGCAAAAAATGTCATACGGACTTTATGATCATGTCATAAAGTCCACTAAGCTACATAGAATTCCATATTTTTGTCAAAACTATAAAAATGTAAACTACAATCAATACTTACAAATTTAGTCGCGCCGATCTCACAGATTCACTAGCTGCTCTACAATTCACTGTTTGCTTGTCAAAATACGCAACGGTACTGAATGTTACCCTGCCGTTAGTTAGGAGGTTAGGTGAAACGTGAGACTTCTCACTTCAAAGCTTGTAGTCATAAACGTAAATAATTATTGAATTGGATCTCTTAGATCAGATGCGACTATCGGAGTGTTAATGGCAAAATTATTGCTACAGGCAGTGACTATATATCCTAGACTTGAACCGCTTTAATTTGGGACCAATACCGTTAGATGTCGTGGGAACAATAGAGTCGCAACGCTACTTACAGTGGCGTAACCATAAAGCATTTAATAAACATTGAAATTTATTTATAAAATCATTTTAATTCGTTTATTGGTGTGTTTAATTATTGAAATATATAACAAAGATTCCGTAAACATGCACACGACATCTATCGGTATTGATCCCCAATTAAAACGGTTGAAAGTCTAGATATATAGTCACTGCTAGAGGATACAAAATTTGTTGGCCTGCTCGGAGTCCTGTCCTTTCTCCTAATGATTTCTTTCTAGAGAAATTTGAAATCAAAGATTTAGAGTGGTAACCGTTTTGAAGATTTGAAACAATTGCAAACTAGTATTCAAGAACACTGCGCAAGGATTGCGTCATATCAGTTAGCAAATGTCAGACGAGAATTTTATGATAGACTGGGTTAATGTTTAACAGTGGCTAGATGCTTATTTGAACATTTATTATAGTAATTGTTTTTTTGTTTGAATTACTTAAAATACTTCCACATTTATTATTAAGACGCTATAACTAACGATTGTTGTTGTTTCAACGATTCAACTTATTTTTGTTAAAATAATAATTTTAACTTCCTTAATTTTAACCCTTGTATGAAAAGTAATGATACGTTAGTATTTTTTTTCTCTACAACAAACATATTTTCTAAAAATAATTTTGGAAGCCAATATTTAAACATTCACAATTTAACATGGAAATCCCTTTATGGGCGTAAACCAATTCCTACACCCTGTAAGCTTTAATATCAGAGTTCTATGGGACTCTATCAATTACAGGAAGAAATGTTTACTTATTGTTATATGTATTTATCGAGGATTTTAAATAATAATTTTCATAATTTAATTAAACTTTAGAAATGTAAAAATTGTAAAATCTCTGATTATACAAGGCGTATTATATTATTTATCGAAAATATTGTAAATGTTCTAATTTAAGTCCATTTTATATGTCATATATAAAATTCTGTTCAAGTACTGTAAGTAAATTAGATACTTAATAGCAGTTATTAAATAGGTGAGAAGAAAATTTAAATAAACAGAAGAGTGGAAATTTTGATGAATACGTATTTTTGTTTGTCCTGAACGACATTTTTAATAATCCGTTATGAATTGATAATAATTATTCAAAAAGTCACAAAAGCCAGACAGTATATTTAAATCTGGGAGACATTTACAAAAAATCACTCCATCTCTGTGACAGAAGCGAATGGTAATTCCGACAAGAACTAATGATATCGGGATATGTAAATAAATATCCGCGTAACACGGAGTTGGTCCGCGGCGTGAACTGATGTTTAATGTAGCAGTTGATTTGCGATGCAGATGGGGGCCGCGGTGGAAGATGCGGCTCCCGAACGCACGGAACTTCTTGCGGATAACCACATCATGTCGAATGTGGTGACGTAGGACATTCTAGAACTAGAACACCTTCGTTACAACGTTAAGATAGAGTGCTAAGTAATACTTTATTCGCGTATAATTTCCAACTAATCCAATTTCTTACGAAAACTACACTAACGTAATAAACAAAGTGGTTTAAGTGTGCTTAAAATATTGACCCGAAAGTAGATATTGACGTCTAACTGTTACATACATTGAATTAATCATTTACGATCATTTATTATTATCCAGTAAGTTCCAACACTATTTTACTAATAAAATTATATCATACTATATTATACGTAATATCATCAAATTGCTTAAAGAAAGCAATGATTTTTCTGTGTACACCATGATTCAGTTTGATGTTCGCGCACTTTTTTATTTTAAGGAAAAAGTCCTATAAACTTATATATTTGTAAATGCCATGTTTAACCGCATTTGATGAGCTATATTACTTTCTTTTTCTGATGACACCTTGTATATTTTCTGATCGATTTTTGTAAGACATTATTTTTTCCACATAACAACAGAAAAAACTTATACAGTTGTATTATAATGTTTTTACACGATCAAGTGTAAAATTGACTTTTATAACCAAATTTTGGGCGTAAAGTAGAACATTTTGCCCGCGGGCTTAAAAGTGTTACTTTTGCGCCTGTGGGCTTTTGGTTTTAAATCGTTAAAATTGATCTAATGTATGGCTGGATGCAACCAAATCGCCATTATTGGTGTATATTGTATTGACTATTCTGTAATCATCTTTAACAATATAGTAAATTGTATTGATTGATACGCTTGTTAAAAAAACTGTATTCTGCAAACGTTTATGTACAATTCGCACTTCACACTGCTTCTATTTCACTGCATGAATGCAGCCATCCCTTCTTAAAACTTTAGTAGTGAATCTCCTTAACCTAACCTTAATCATTTTTCTTCTACTTTTCCCTTCCTTTATTTTCTATTTGCTTATTTTAGTCCTGTTATCGCTTGTTTTCTATGATTTTGCATTCCGTTTTATTATTTCCATCGTAATCCTACTCCTGTATGACAAAACAGTTTTTATAAGGCTAAACACATTTCGAAATCTTTGTATCTCTGCTTGTATTTTAGATTAACAACATGTGGAATGCAATTCAAATAAGATCGTTTATTTCCAAAACATAAGCCAGACTAGACCTTCACAATCATTAAAACAGACCCTAAATTATCGATGTCGTCAATGGATAGCTGCGACAATTCCTCTCTGCGTCAAGTCCCAGCAATTCCAATGATTAAAGCCACCTAATTTTTATATTATGTTAGGTATAATATTATTAATCAAAACAATTTACTTACTTTCATCATTAAAAATCTATTATTTGGAGATTCTATAATGAATTTTAAAATTCGTCCCCTTGTTAAAATTTTTAATTTTTCGGTTTGTATCCGTTCCAATTTCTTTAAGGAATACAGTTACTTTTTGAAATTGCTTATTTCTAGATTTTCATTAATTGAGATAGCGGCCTTCAACATTGAATAAATCGACCAAGGTGTTGATGATTTAAATGCTTCTGACTTCTCAAATAAATATGCTAGAAGCAAATCTTTGATGTTTTGCCTTTTTCCGAGACACTACTTAATATAATCATCGTAAGTTTTTAGAAATTTTTGACCTCCTCAAAGGACTAGCGACCACTTCTGGTGGAGTACAAAAAATTTTCCATGTTTTTGTTAAATAATAAATTGATGCTTGCAATTTTACAATATGACAGTCACTGTGAGTGACAAATGAAAAATTATGTAAAGCACTTGTGATGGTAATAATACAGTAGACTAACGCAATTTGTAAATGTTTTTACTTTTTGTATACGAAAATAATGAAACGTGTAAAAATTATGTATGCAGCTCGGTCGTAAAGCTGTTTTAGGCCCTCGTACATTCCTCTGGGCCTAAAACAGCTACTTTACGCCCTTGCTACATAAATAACTATTTTGAGAAACATAGTATTGAGTAAATAAACGCTCCCTTATTTTATTCTACCATTAGGTTCAGTAACCATAAAAACATATAATATTATGCATTTAGAATTGTGTAAAATAACAATTCAAGCTTTTTGCGTCGACAATTTGTTTTCAATTAGAATTTTGGTAACTTACACAAAAGTTTTTTTTTAACTTACATAAAACCAAATTTTATTGCTCGAAAAAAGTTTTCTTGAACTTATGAAAACAAAATCAAAAAGCAAATCTTTACATATTTCAATTGCTTTTAACTGATCCCAATGGTAAGAAAAATATCAAATCACTCTACTTTTTTCAAAAAAATTATAATACAACTATATTATTACTCCACATCTTATAAATTAGATGGAGAGGTATGCGACGGTTTCGAACTGAAAACTTTAAAACCTCTTTTTTCACTTTTTCCAACGAATTATAGTTAGAAATGTAATTTATTAACAAGTTACAAATTAATAAAAATAAATAAATACAAGGTAATACAAATTTGAATAGCATTAAAAATTAAAATAAATCAAAAATTTTCTCCAAAGTATTCCCTTGAAATGGTTCCTAAAATAGAAGCAGCATTCCCTCTCTAGATTGCCAAGCTAATGCTTTGTTTAATATAACTGCCAGCCTGAGGAATACCAGATTGATTTATAACCATTTGTGATATGGAGGAAAAAGATTTTTCACGTCAACACTCCAAGAGCCAAAGTTTTAACAGCAAATGCACAAGAAAAATAATCATCTTTAATTGTTTTATATTTGTTGTGTTTTGCAGATTGTGCTAAATTAGCAGAAGAGATTAAAAGGTTAAATATGAAGCAGCTACCGTATCGACGCATGTGACATCCCACACTAAAGCTTTTCCTTTACTCCAAAGGATTAAAGTCAAACCATCAGGACGTTTACCGTCATCACGTAATAATCCTGATGGTTCCAAAATACAAGAGACTTTAGCTCGCTTTAAAATATCATTAACGTTCTTGTGTCGAGAAAACCTACCATAACTTTTAGACCATGATGACCAAGAGTATCAACTTTAGAACCACAATGACAAGTGTGTGGTTGGAAAATATTAGTTCCAATTCTTAAGGATGTGACAGTTTGAAGAGTTTGTTTATCTAACAATGTTTCTAATTGAAAAACCTTACTGAAGAACCTACAAGATAAAATCTCTTTAACGACCTAGAGAGCAGTAATAAATGTTGCTCCCATTTTACTCTTTCTATGTTTGCCTCTGCTCTTTTGTCTTTCTTGCTTTTTCTTATGAACTTCCAAACTTGCCTTTCGTTTCTTATTCATTAATCTTATTCTAATTTTTTTTTTCTACGTTTCTTTAAATATCATCTTAATGTATTCTTCAATTTTTCCTTTTCTGACTTTCTGACACTCTCTATTCCACCATTCATTTCTGTTTTCCAAATTCTTCTGTTTCCACTCTATAATTTCTTTTCTGTTGCTTCCTTCCTATTTCCTTGTATCTCTATACTTTCTTCCGTCTATACCTTCCTTTTTGTTCTTTTTTTTCTGTGCCTTCTTCTCCCTCTTCCACCAGGTTTCTTCTAACGGTTGAAGGTCAGAATTTTTACTTTCTCCAATTTTAGGCTTTTCTGTTTCTTCCATACTTCGTTCACTTGTAATTAATTACATAGTCTATTACTGACTCCATTCTTCCTCAGATAAACGTGTATTCCCTTTTGCTCCATCCTCCATGTTTTCGCTTGATACTGTCCATCCTTTCTTCTTTGCCCATTTATTATTTCATCTATTCATACTCTTTTTACCTTTCCATTTACTATTGTATCACCTTCCCCTGCTATTCTTGCATTGAAATCTCTTCTTAATATTAGCTTTCCTTCACTTTTCTCTTTAATTAGGTACTTTCTTTATTTTATCCTTATTTGTTTCCATGTATTTTCCATAAATTTTATCATTTCATGGTTTTCTACTTCTTCTATTTTACACTGGTTTTCATTAGCCCTGTGAACTTTTACTCTCTCCCCTCTTTTTCTTTTTTCCATTCCTTTTTCACCCTCTGTTATTACTCCTCTCTTTACTCTACCTCTCTTCTTTGTTTTGTTTGCAAATTATTTGTCCCATGTAAATTCTTCAGGCATCCTGTCTGTTCCTTGTCCCATTTTATTTCTTTCCATTTTCTCATTTCTCCTTCTTTTCCTCTTCTCATTTTTAGTTTTTCTGTTCACTTTCTTACTTTTCCTTCTTCTCTATTCATCTTGGTTTGTCTCCTTCCAACTACATTTTTAGAAATCTTACTTTTACTTTTTTCCTTCCTTTTCTATAATTTTGCCTTCTAACCTTATCTTTGTTTGTATATCTCTTTCTGTATCTGTATTTGTAAATCGTAACATCTTTTATTTTGTAATATCTCTAATTTTTTCTACACTTTCTACCTTTGTCAGTACTATTCTCATGTTTATCTCTCTACCTTCTTCCAATTTTTCTTCCATCCCCATGTTATTCCTTAGCACGTTTTGCAGATAAATTTTTATTTCTTTGTTGTTTCCGTTTTTTTTTCTTAGTTTTCCACCTTTTTTCTAGTTTCTTGCACTTATTTTCCCATTTCTCGTTGATTCATTTGCGCTCTTAATTCCACTACTTCCGTGTTCGTTCTTGCTTAGTTTATTTTATAAACTTAATTTCTTTTAGCATCTCTATACATAAATCTCCTATTTCCTTTCTTCTTTTCTTTCCGCTTCTCCATTTTTGACTTTTCTTCTCACCTTTCCTACCTTTCTCTAGCGATGTCTCCATGTTTTTACTTCTTCAGATTACTTTATATAACTCTTCTTCCGTCTTTCTTTCTCGAGTCATGCATCCGTGTTTTCCGATTCAGACATTTTCCTATTTTGTGTTAATTTAATTGCTCAAACCCATAATTATCAAAGATTTAAATCACTGTAATCCCCAATTAAGCCAGCTTATTTCCACTTTTTGAATATGTTGCTCACGATACACCCTCACTTTCCTTATAAACGATTATCGTATCTTCAAAAGAAAAGAAATCGAAAAGAGTTAGGTGATTAAAATAATGGGACGATTCTTATTTTTCAATAAACAATCCCAAAAACAAGTGACGCGATAGCAGAAAGTCACAAAAACTTAAAACCATAAAAATCACTTTATGAGTTTGATTATTTTAAAATATACAAGGTGTTCCATTTAAATTACAAAGTAATAACGATTCTAGTTTGAATTATAAAAGACGACAATCTGTGTTTATAATCACTGCGTACTTGAATTTCAATTGAAAATAAAACTTAATTCTAAAATAAAAAGTACCGGATATGACAATATTTTTTCCTTTTTCATTTAATTAAAAAAAAAATGTTAATGACAGTGCAGCGACATTATCTTAACCATGTGTATTTTTTGCAAAAACTTGTATGTTTTGTTTACGCACAATTAGTACAGATAATCCTAGTCAAAGTGGTTATTGAATGTAAGCACCCCGTAACTTCTAACACAATTCAGAAAAATACCTTCAGAGTACGTTGATGTTAATGCAATTTTGAACCTTAAAGACAAATTAGATTTTGCGTTTTTAATTAAAAGTGACCTTAAAACTTTTTTTCAGTCATGGATTACAATGAAGAATTTACACTTCAAAAACTCTACCGCTTTATTTAAGCTTTTTTTAAATTAATTTTTGTATTACGGCTAAAGAAATGGTTATCTGAGTGTATGGTTTTATATTCAAATTATTAAGGCATCTACAAAAAAACGGTAAAAATTGAGCCTTAGTTCAGACATTATCCTCATGATACGAGAATTTGATAAAATAATGGTTTTCTTGTATTCTTATAAAATTGATATCATTTGAGTTGCCTACCTGTTATCCTGGAGAAGTAGTTTTTTTAAAAGAAACGTTAAAATGCCGAAATAAAAAAAATCAGTTTTTTCTTGTATAATTGTATCACGTAAAACACTTGTTTGTTTCTTTAAGTAAAAATTCAAGTAAAAGAACGGTTTGACTATGATATTACAAAAAAAAACTATATGCCTTCAAAAGAATGAAACCAAAAGAGTAGTTCAATCTCTCAAGAGCGCTTTTAACCAAGCACCTGATCCTGGTTGGACACTGGCAAGTAAAATAGCTTTATGTCGAGTGTCATATTGTAATAGTATAGAACTAAATATAGCCTTGACACATGGAGTATTCCGACTACGTTGTAAACAAGGCTTGCCAGATAAAGGTTCGTTAGAGAACAGTGATTTTCAAACATCTAATGCCTCAGCTAAAAACATAATCACAAAGTTATTTAAAAAAATTAATTCAATGAGATTAGCAAAAGCGTGAGTAGAAGTAAGAAAAGATGAAATGGCGATATCACTGACACAACGGGTTCCTAAACCACTAAATGAGACAGGTAGTGATGCATGTATCCAAGACGAAGGAGTAAATTTAATGTTCAAAATACCTATTAAGAAATTACTAATTTTATCATCAAAACCTTACAAACATCATTAAATTTCCAGAAAGGACATCCAAAAATAATGATGCAACGAAAAAAGAGCCATATGTGGATTAATGTTTCGGATATTATCTGATAATTTAGAAAATTTTGAACATTCGAAAAACATTTGTGGAAAAGCATCTTCAGTTACAGCAGCACCAAGAAGGGATAAATTACTATTGTCAACAAGAGAATATCACGAATCAGTATCTGAAAAAAAGAAACAATATTTAATTGATTTAATTGCTTAAATTTTTACAAAAATACGACTCGCATTTTGAAAATTGACCGTTAAGGATTTAACTCATCTAAAATAGTTTGTAAATCTTGATACACTCACTACCGAACCTCCAATAGTGCCATTATCCAAATACTAAACATTGAAATGAGAAGAAAATTTGCTAATAATAGGATGCATTGCAAGACTAAAACGAGCGAAACAACGGGATCACCTTGCTGTACACCAACACAAATCTGAATAAGTTTACTATTATATAAGAGATTCAAAGGTTGAGCATAACATTATCACTTTCAATTGAATTAAAAGCATTTTTTTACATTTATTTTAACTAAAACTTCAGCGAATTATCTCTAGAAATAAAACTTCTAACAGCATTTACTGCAGCTGCACAGCCATTTTTTACACCAAAACCTAGTTTAAAAATACTACCTAAAATATTTGAAATATAAGAACAACTTATTTTGAATGCAAGTCGACGAAAAACAGAACCAACTGCAATTGGGCGAATACCACCATCTTTTTTTGAAAGAGCACAAAATGAGGCACCAAAAAAGAAAGCTGCGAAATCTGAAAATAAAAAATTACAAAGATTTGTGATTTCGATAAAAGATATTGTCCTGCAACTCCGGAAAATTTACTTATCAGATCTTTTATATGTTGTGGACGAATTCAATCCAAACCACTAGCAGAACCAGAGGGAAAAGACATTATTCCAAACTTGACTTGATCTTCAGAACAATCATGGTTTCATCTGATGACGGTAAATCTGTAGGTATCTGTGAAGATCAATATGATAAAAAAGTTGTTCAAAAGTATTGGATTTATTCTCAGCAAAACTATTAGAAGTATTTAAGAGACGAATAGCACCACAAATGTTTCCATCTCCTATCTTGTATTCCACTGTTTTGTAGACAGAATATTGGTTTGAAGACTTCTTGCTTTTCTTAATAAATTTTGACGATGCGTAATTAGTGATGTTATTTTTAACTTTTGCAGTTGAAGACATATCTTTGCTGTTTGTTTTTGGTGGTACAGAGAGAACTTTATATTAGAAAAAGAAGTTTCTCTCATGCTTTTACAGTCTTTAATGATACACAAGAATAAATTATAGATGTTAATTTAGTAGCAACTTGTATACGTGCACCACAAGGAATTCTCTTGGGAATCAACACATTTGGTTTCAAATCACTTAATCTATCTATAAAATTGTAGGATGATTTTGTTTCGTTCGAAATTGCAGAAAAGTTTTTTTCTTTATGACACCTCGATTAATGAATTTTAAACCATTTTTACTGTTGAAGACACTTGAATTTTTGGCAAATAGGACACTTTAATTTTGGAGAAGTTACTGTGAGTAAATCATTGCTTTTGTAAATCTTATTTAGGTGAATATTTAAACCACGTCTTGATTCAAAACCTTTTTGACAAATGTGACACTTTTGAAAAAACTTCTGTCAAAAATTGACGAATTTTCCGAATAATAAGAACGGGAAATGTTTGAAGATCCAGAGTCTATAATATCTTGTAACGGTACATGAAAATTACGAAGGGCTTCCGAGACATCTTGTTTGGGTGCATTTTTTTTAAAACTTAGTTTATTGGGCATAGAAGAAGTTTGACATTGACACGGGTTCGTTGAATAGTTAGAATAGAATAGAATTAGAGTATTATAATAAACCAAAAAAAAACTTGTCCGACGGCTGCTGTATGTAAACAAGATATCCAGGCAACAACACATTTTTATAAAAGTTTGCACATGGACGTTATTTATAATTCCGCAGATCTGATTTAGGCATAATCTATACAGGGTGTAAATAAATAAGTGCAAAAATTCTTTGTCAAAAATAATTTGAGTTGTTCATACAATAAAAATATATATATAATCAGATTATCCTTTTACCTTTCGGTGTAGGATAACAAAAAAAATAAAGTTTCTTATGTTTTTGTAAGATCAACCATTTTTCAGAAAAATAATATATTATCAAATACATGAAATTTTTGACCTCATGTGTATCAGTGCGCCGCCGTCTAGTATTGTAAAATGTCTGAATTTTCAACATTTGATTTAATTTGATTTTATTTAATAATTTATAATTTAATTTTAGTTAAATAACGTTTTCAATAAAAATATTAACAAGACAGAAGCCTACTATATAAATGACTAAAATTCGAACCAACGTGATTCATACGATGTACTTGATAAATTATTTTCTTCAAAAAATTGTTGATCTTGCAAAAACATAAGAAACCTTATTTGTTCAAAAGAATCAATATATCTGAAATAAATTTTTAAATAATTAAGTATAAAACAGGAAAAAGTTCCAAACATTTTAGGGGTGGCTTTTTCTCCCTCTTGGAACTATACAAAAGTACCACAAAAATATTCATTTAATGCTTTTTCAATAGCAAAAAATGTTAGCTTTTTTTAAATTTTCTAACTTTTATTGGTTTTTAAGAAAAAAATTCAAATTCGTTTTTGGGCAATCTTTAAGGGATGTAACTAGGTAGGGTTACTCATATGAGTTTGTTTATATGAAAAACAAACATTATTTTTCGACAAACTTTGACCACTTTCATTTTTCGCACTTATTCATTTCTACCCTGTATAGTCACAAGGGACGTTAACCTACACAGATTTCTGAATTTTTCAAATATTTAGAAAACATTTTATTTTACAGATTTTGTTCCAAATAAAAGTTTTTTGTAATTGAATTATACACAGCTTTTGTTTAAACTCTTTAGATCCCATAATTACTGACATATGATAATCATGTCACACTAATTCTGTAACAATATCTCCATGAATATCCATTATACAAAAAAGTTAAAAAAAAAAGTAATTGGAAATTTATTGTCTATAGGTTTTGTTTGAACCATTTTTTCCAAAACGCAATTTTATTTTCGCTTTGTAAGAGTGAGAATTTTCAACTCGATGAACTTAGGCGCGCTTTATCTTGCTTTTCCCCGACTTACTGGCGTAGTGTAGTAGGTAGCGTTTGTATAAGACTTAACATTTAACTATTCTTGGCCGATACTGAAATGTTTAATTCGATTTTGTAAATTGCTTAGCGGTGCACATTATCTTCATAAATGTGAATGTTTTCCTACATCTTATCAATAAGATGTCAGGAAAACCGTCGTTTAGATTTTTATAAAACTTTGCATATGAGTTTTATATACAGGGTGGTTCACCACTCCGAAATTATTTAATAGCGTCGTTGTAACTAAATATAGAAAAAGTTTTGTATAGGTAATCTAGTTTTCAATAAAATAAAATTATTTTGAAATATACAGACATACGATACCTTAATTGATTAATTTAAATGAAACACCCTATATATTATTACATTGATCTCTTAAACCATAAAATATCTAAAGAGTGTCCTATATTTAACTCTACTGGTTTTAAAGATATTTTGATATGTCTTATTATTTCAATATTCATTGATTTTAAAATCGACATATATTACAGATTTAGGTAGAGTACTATGGAAAACAATTGTTCTCTGATTGTCAAACGGCAATTTATGTCAAAATTAGTCGATTGCGCTTAATCATCATTTCATACTTCAGTAACAATAAATTATCTGCAAAACGAATTAATGGACATGATATTTGTGATTCGGAAATGTAGAAAAAATTGTGTGCTTGCTTCTCGCGTTTATAAACAGAGATATATGGACAAGGTACTTGCCAGTCCTGTTGCTGATGCAAGTGAAGGAGTGGTTTTCAGAAAAAGAATGAATTTCTGTGAACGGGTACAGAACCACATTATTGGCAACCAGCATTTTCTAAATTACATTTCATTTACTGTCGAGGGTACATTCAATAACAATGGCCATGTGAACTGACACAATTTACATTATTACACAATTCTTATTTTATGAGAACAGTGGATAACTAACGTCGGTGGAGTTTAAATGTTTGGGGTGGCATATTAGGCAATTACCTAATTGGGTCTTAGTTTTTTTTAAAACATTTGACAGGTGATGTTTATTTGAATTTTTAAGATACCAATTGTCAGATTTTAATGGACAATATATTCCTCAATGTGTTGAAAATATGTTCTTTTCAACATGATGGAGCAGCGCCCCATCATTTCGGTCCTGTAAGACACTTCTTGTACAGGGAATACCCTAATAAATGTCAATTGATGGATAGCAATAAGCATTTGCTTCTTATTGTTGGGCAAAATTGAAATTTATTGTATTGTATTTGTATATTTTTTGTTACTCTATGTAGTTATTTGAAATAATTTAGCCATTCATACCTTATATACTATTTATTAGTTTTTAAAAATTATCTGGATAAAAGATGTTATAGAAAAATTAAGAAAAGCGCATCGATATTTATTTTGGCGTAGGTATTTAAAACTTTATCTTCCAGTCACTACAAAGTTCGTTTCTTGATGCTAATCTTATCTAGAAATTTTGACCTATAAATGGAAAAGCAAGCATACAACTTCTGTCACATTCTACAATCAAAAATATCGTATCAAGTAATTTGTTTTGAGGATAATTCACTGCTACTGATATAGAAAATATCAAAATATCTAAAAACCAGTAGAGTTAAATATACGAAACCCAATAGCAGTTTGTTACGTTTTTATTTTCCGAATGTAGGACGTGTGTCGAGAGCAGTATTGAAACGTGTGTTGCGAGTAATATGTTACGACAATAGTCGTTCTATTGGTGGAAAATAAAATTCGGTTATGATTCCTAGACGAAGAGCGGACATCTTCTTTTTCTTCCGTACGGGTGTTTTAGCATGCATTTTGAAGTTGATTAAAATTTTACACAAAAGTTATTAATGTGTGATTCAAGATTTTCAATACAAATGGTTAAGTTTAAATCCGGCTAAATTTAGCGTGAGTACATCACTTTTTTTTGTTTGTATTAGTTCTAATTGCCACGTGGAATGCTTTCAGCACGTTGCGTGACCTTATGTTCTCGTTGTGTGTTATACCTGGATAACTCTTGAGGGTGCTGGAGTAGCTGATTAAGAACCTTTCTTATCAATTAAAAATTACACCACGGTTTTGCATTAGTTAAGCGGCAGACAACCAGTGGATACTATGTCTACAGGGGTTGGTTATGCTAAATAACATCATCGAGGAGCCTATCGCCTTTTGTTCTTCTTTGCACACCTTCGCTAAGAGGAATCTTGGGGTTACCTAGCTTCTCGAATTGTCGATATCGTCGCTAGCAAGAAACTTTTATTCTCGGAACTGCATCCTACAGATTACAGTTTTATTATTTAAGTAACTTATTCAATGATAATGGTATGAAGCTCAAGTACATATGACATGGGACGGCTTGTTCTCTAGTGTTTGAGTAAATTTTGATTCGGTGTACTCTCCACAACAGAACGTTTTTAACCAGCTCAAGACGGGCTCGGGCGCTTTACTTAGAACGGTTGACGCGAAAACAAACGGCTTTTTGGGTTTGCGAGAGGTACTTACTCCTTTAAACTTAGTTTAAGTTAGTTTAAATTGCAGTGTGTAAGTGATATGTGTACGCAGAGCCTTCTTAGTAGCTAATCCTCAATTGGAACGTTAATATTAATTTTGATGTAACTAAAGTTTACCTGAAACCCGGCACATTAATTGCAAGCTTTATTTATTATTAAGCGAAGCTACTGCTAACGCAGTAAATATATGCGACAGTCTCTATTTCTGTCACAATTTCCTAGTACTTTAAGATTTGTTTGTTGTTGTATTGAATTGCCTGTCTTTCTCTCTGGTTTGATTTAGCGTATTATGCTTTAAGTAAAACCTGTTGATCTCATGTTGGTCGGTTTTATTTCTTTTTTTTTACCTAGCAGTGGCGCCTTGTTAGACAACAGTTCAATTTTTTAGAATTCTTTAGGGACCTCCGCGACTTTCCGACGAAGCCGGACGCTGCTGATGCTCTAACTATTATAAATACTTTATTCTCCACGAACTTAGTGCGCTACATCGATCCGTACCCCCTTTGTTTTTTGTTAGGTTGTTTCTCTATAGCAGTTATTTGTAAACCACAACCGTTACAAGTTTGATGGGATATTTATTTCTGCATACCTGCAATAAAAAATACAGGATGTTCTATTTAAAATATAAAACTTATTGGTATTTAAACATTGCCTAATTGGTATCACCCTGTGAAATATTGACAAAGTTTTGAGAATGAAATCGATACACCACTTTCAACTTATCTTCACCACTTAAGTGTTTTCTCTAAGCTTCAGTAAGTATTTCAATCTAATTTAATTTCTAAGACATCGTAACTGTCAATTTATTGTAAAAGCTAACATAATTCAAGAACGTTGCCATGTAGAGATAGAGATTTAAGAGAAACTTACCTTATAATTAAACGGCGAGTCCAAAAATGTAATAATAAAGTGTTCCATTTAAAATAATCGAGTATAGTAGGTTTTACTTGGAAACACTTTGTATTTTTCAAAATAAATTTAATTTATGCAAAACTTGATTATAAAAAAACTTTCTCATTTACTTTCTATCTTTAGTTACAACGGCATTATTAAAAAATCTTGGAGTGGTGAACCACCCTGTTTAATAGTGCAGATCTGATTAGATTTTGAGCATAATCAATCAAACGAAAATGCCCGTTAACTTACATAGAATTTAAAATCTTAGAATATTTATTTTACACATTTTTATGTTTTTTATACCATACTTTTCATACGTTCTTTGACGATTATTAGTATCGGGGTGATGTAGTGTTCTACGGTATACACTTGTTTTACGTTGTGTAGGAAAAAAATGCCTTACAAGAATTATATTGACATATGTCAATATCATTCTGAGTTACATAGCTCATCCAATGTTCTCTTTGCATGCAAATTTACAAATATACCGGGTGTTGATTTGGCCGCTTGATCTTGCTCTTCCAATTGTTTTGGCCCAAAACATAAAAGCAAAAAGGCAAAATTGTTCAAAACTAAAAATGTTACGTGAATGGTATGTTTTCTCCGACCAGAATTCTACTGTAAAAAAAATAAAGAATTAAATGTTGAAATAGAATTTGCAAAAATCATATTGCCGTGATTTATTAAGTTTTAAAATCACACCACTGTAATTTTGCAAATTTTAATTCAACACTTTGTTCTTCATTTTCTTTCTTACAATGGAATATTGGTAGGAGAAAAGATATACAATGCAGGTAAAATAAAGGCAAATTGTTGACCACTAGAGTTACTTTCAATTTTGACTGTCATGCTTGCACAGAAGTTTTTATTTTTAAAGAAAAATGTTAGTGATTGGAGCCTGAAAAAATAAAACGTAAAAATATCTCTGGGATGACATTTTATTCAAACTTATCTGCAACCTTTTTCAAATTTTGTTTTGTCTGGTAAAATTTTTTTTGAGACTCGCCAAACGAGAATTTTTGGGTTATTTCTTTAGGATAGCCTTATATGCGAAGCAATTGGAAAGACAAATCAAAATAATAATTGCAAGTAAGTTTTCAAAATAATCAAAGTCTCATTTTATTTGTTTGTTAAATTCACTTCTTAGTAATCTTAGTGTTTTCGAAATATTATTAAATAAAAATATTAATTAAAAAATTAGTTTGTCGATTAATAATTCCTGAAACAAGATAATAACGTAACTTCGTCAACCACTTTACACTTTACACGCAATTTTTTTTTGATACTTAAAGAGTGGTTAACCTTTAACAACAATTAAGAAACGGAAACTTCAGTTACGGAATTAGGCCACCAATTTCTTTGACGACAAAAAAAATTGAACGGCTGCGGAGTTGGATTCTTTCTCCAACGATGTAAAGAGAAGTGTTATTTAGAAACATACAAACACATAAGCATCTACATAATCTAAACAAATATCAGAGTTGACAGTGTTTACTTGAAAACTCATACCTAGATACTGTTTTAAATGAAACAAAAAAAACATTATATTCAATTGAAAATTAGATGTTCTTAAAGTAATTTACCGACATTTAAAGAAAAAATTGCATATTTTATTTAGATGAAAGTTACTTTTCATGGCTTGCTCTGTATTATCAGCCTCACTTCGTTCGTTTGCTAAACAGTGGCGCTCAATGAAAAGTGTCACTTTTCCTGCGTATAAAATAATATACTATTAACGAATCGATGAGTTATTATTTTAACTCCTGTTATTAATTACTTTCGAATACAAAGTTTGACGTTTTTTTTTAATACCCTGTATAATTGATGTCTTTTAAACCATGGACAGTTCAGGTCGTTACCGTTTTAAGTGTGAATAAAATTCAAGTTTGCTATTTCAAATAATAACCTAAAAAACATGATATATCTGAAGCCTGATATTGACTTAAATAAATGTTTAATACTCGACATCTCAATTAGTATTAGTTTTTGAGTAAGACTTGTATACATAACACCCCATATTTTTTCACCTGGATTTAAAATGAAAAATAAAAATGTATGTATCCATTTTAAATGTCAAAGTTGACAATGGTCCATAAAAGTGGGACATCATGAATAATATTTTTAAACTGTAGCTACTGAGAAATCTAAAAAAATTGTCAAAACGAATTTTGAAAAAATATCAAAAGTCCGTGTACTATTACGGTTTAGCTGTATATTTAATTTGGGATTGTACCCACAATATTAGTGTTGATTTTTCCACGCCTCTATTTTAAAATCCAAATTATGATGATTTCTATAAATGCTGACATGATATCTAAACTGCATATAAAAATGGTCACAACGTGGTTTTTAACAATAGAGTAAAAGTTCTGCCACTTTGATATCTGCAAAATTCACTTGTTTAAATGTATTGGATGTAAAACTGCTTTTATTATCAATAAACTCAATCACTTTTTATTATTGAAATTTTCAGGTTTAATCTTTCAGGTTCAGAACGATTGTAGTGTTTGTTTCAATTATAGTAAGTCGTGTATACAGGGTCATTGATTGCACTAACAAACAGTGGTTTTGTAGCATGTAGTTTTATACCTGATTCTAAAAAGTACTTACTTCACTGATTTCAAATTTGAAGTCCCTTATCCAGTAGCAGCTTTAGTTATTCAGATATGAAGGGGCGGAATTTTTCAAAAATATTCCAATTTTCAAGCAAAAATTTTTTATATTAAAAACTACTAAGAACAGAACTTTCTCTTGCACGATTTTCTTGCCTGAGCTGATTCAGGAGTACTACTCTGAATGCTCCATCAGTAATCAGCCATCATTTTCGCATTCCAGTAACCTTGATATCGGTCTTCCATGGTGCGAATATCTTGATGGAAACGTTCTCCCTGTTCTTCACTCAGATCACCCAGATTCTCAGGGAAACGGTCTAAATGGCCGAAGAGAAAATGTAGCTTAATGCTCATGTCGCATCCAAGTCGCTGTAGGTTCAGCATTCGTTTCTGAATGTGTTGATGGTAGTCAGCCGACATTTGATTTCTCATTAAATTTTTCACTAACCAAACAAACTCATTCCATGCAGATTTTTCAACAACTGTCATGCAACTGGTAAAATATGGATCATTTATTAATTTTCTGATCTGAGGACTATTAAAAATACCAGTAAACATTCCCCCTCCTTGTCAAGAACTTTCACAAACTGTTTCAATAGCCCTAATTTATTATGCAGTATTCTGTCTTTTCGTACTAGTGGAACATTTATCACATTTAGCATTCCCGAAACTAAGGCCTCCCTAACAGGCCAACTTTTCTAAGTCTAATGCTCAGTTTTAGCTGGGCTGTCCTATAAGCATATGAAACAGGGACATTTCGTGTATCCCCCCTTGCTGACCCAACCGAAAATTTACCATTATCAGATCTACGCATAGAACCCATGTATGTTCTTTGTAATTTATTTTCTCCAGAACGAATGACATTGTAGGCTATTCTTTTTTTATTTTGTTGAAAGCGCAATAGGCAAAGAACCAAGTTTATTGCCATTATGTTAAAGTACCTACACATTTAAGACTGCGTTTTGAGGAATTTATAAATAGACGCCAATCATTTGAATCATAGGTGTGTAACTCCATTCCAGTCATTAAGCCACAAATATTGTTGCAAAATACAAAATCATCCTCTTCAGAAAAGAAAGGGCGTACAATTCTTTTCCGACTGCGATAAACGGATATAATTGTGTCGGGTGTTACGAGATTTCTTTCTTTCAACCGAGAAGCCAGAAGTTCTGACCCTTGTTAGAAAACCCAAAATCTCTGATCAGGTCATTTAGATCATTTTGATTAAAAGGTCGAGATTCGGAAGGACAATAAAAGTCACTATCCTTTCCATCATCACTATCTTCTGAACGTTCTGGCGATATTAGAGTGGATGTACTAGGTTGGGACTGTGGTACTGACGCATCACTAGAACTCAGAACAGGCATAATAGCAGATTGCAGGCAGGAATAAATCCACTTAGAACAATTTTTCGGTTTATTTTAGTAACTAATGTTCACAACACAAAAATCGCAGTCATCGTGATGGTTTGATGGTTCACGCCAGATCATGGGACTTTTGAATTATTAAGTACGTCTTTATCTATTTGCCCACAAACGTTAAGACTCGACACAACTCCTACAAACTAAATTTGAAATCTAAGGTTAGACATTTATTTCTAATGGCTTTCCAAAGTAGTCCATGTAAGCGTGTTTCACAAATTCAGACACATTCAAGCGACATTTTTTGAACATGTAGTCGCCACAAATGAAACAAAAACTATTTGGATTGTTTACACAAGTTCTTCTTGATGACGACATCCCGATAGAATTAAACAATCTTGTTACTTACTTCTATGTTTGTGACAATTTGCTGACTAACTAGTAAAAATCTAACAGTACATGTATCGTCTAAACCCGAGCTACTAAATAAAAAGTAAAGATAGATTCGTTATCAGCAAGATCAAATTAGTAAAGAATAGTTAAAAAACTTCATGCAACAGACAAAAAGTGCGATTTTGTTAACCAGTGTAGTCGATGGTAGGTTAGACGTTTATGGAGAACGGGGCATAGGAGTAATCTGAAAATTTGGCTACTGCCATAAATAGACACGATCTATCTTTCTAAAATACAAGGTGTTCATCTATAAATTGACACATTTTAACAACTTATAACTCGAGAACGGAAAAAGATATCGACAGGCAGTTTTCACTAAACTTTATAAATATACTTCAAGTTTCTGTTGACATTGTTGTCACATGTAATTTTTTTATGGACATTGACAAAAAAAAGATTAATTTTTTTGAACCAAAATTGTGAACTTAGTTTAAATAGGACACCCTATAATTCTTAACATTATTGAAAGGCCATATCTTATCCTTTCCAAAATGTATACATTGTTGGCATTAACCCACTATTTAAGAAAGAATTTAGTTTTTCATGAAACCATGTCAAGAACTTCCAAATCTAAACGATCACATTCTAACAGCTAGAGAATGAGACAAGGTATTGAAAGCCGGTTTTACTGAATGTCTTAAGAATGTTTCAATTTTTATATAACGTGGTTGCCAAATCTCAGTCGTCTAAAAGTTTCGTTAAAAAAGTAAATTATTCCCTAAAACGTGAGTTAATGCCAAGAATGAATAGATTTTTGGAAAGGACAAGAAATGGACTTTAAAATAATGTTAAGAATTATAAGGTGTCCTATTTAGACTAAGCTCAATATTTTGGTTTAAAAAACTTATTTTTTTTTGTGAATTTTCATAAAAAATTACAAGTGGCAACAATGTCAACAGAAACTTGAAGTATATTTATAAAGTTTAGTGAAAACTGCCTGTCAGTATCCTTTTCCGTTCTCGACTTATTAGTTGTTAAAATGTGTCAATTTATAGATGGACACCTTGTATTTTCATTTGCCGCTTCTACTCAAAAGTAGTAACAACTTAGTAATATTTAATAAAACACCCTGTATATTATTCGGTTTTTAGAATCCCAATTTCTTACTGATAATTTTTTTCTGAATAGTGTCTGAATACAATAGTGTTTATTAAAATTACTAAGTTGTTACTACTTTTGAGTAGAAGCGGCAACACCTCCAAAATAGAAAATATTTTAGAAAAATACATGTGTCTATTTATGGCAGTAGCCAATTTTCAGAGTACTCCTATGTCCCGTTTTCTATAAACGTCTAACCACCATCGACTATCAATGACCCTGTATTCACAATTACTATGAAAATAGGTTTAAGGTTTTTTCTTGGGTTTTTCAAAAAGTGGAAATTTTATGAATTATTAATTTTAAGTTTAATAAATATACAATCTTCAATGCGTTTTATATTATCTCCTGGGTGAAGAACCTGATAGTAGGAATGAGTATGGGTACCCTTTATTTTCTTCTTTTTCAAAACTTCTAACATTTTGCGAAGCTGCAGCAATTGAAGAATGTTTGTTCCCATGGATTTAAGATCATTAATTTCAATTATCTTGATGTCGGTTTTTCGGCTCTACATTTCTGGTTTAGATTGAGTTTTAAGTGAATAAGTCCTTCATTAAAAAGGCAGCAGGTTTCTCTGTATAACTTTTCATCATTCTCTTTGGATACAAAATATAATGATAACTCTGTTGATGTTTTATATAATCCAAACTTCACTGACAAACTAACCATAACAGAAAAACATATAAATAATCTAAACCTGAAAAACTAAATTAGAAAATCTCCAATAATTAAACACTGTTTGAGTTTAGGTATAGGAAACTAAAATGTATATACAGGGTGTCCAGAAACTCTCTTGACAAACTAAGACCGGAGATTATTCAGATAATTTTAAGACAATTTAACCCAATTCACCTAGTCAAAAATGCTTCCTAAGGGAGCTAGAGCTCTTTGAAGATGGCGCCTGGTAAAGTAAAAATTAAAAGATAAACTTTGCGAACTGACAACAATTTGACAATGAAAAACGTAAGTTTTACTTTTGTTGGCATTTCAGAGCCAACTAGTGCAAAAATATAAATTTAACTTTAATGACCAAAAAAAAAATTTTCAAATCCATTTTCTAGAAAACGGTGTATCCTAATGACTTAAAGTAAGAGTACCTTTTAGTACTAGAATACCTAAAAATTTAATAATCTAGTGTCACAAATGCTTAAAAGTTAAAGACAAAAAGTTATGCGTTAAAATAACCGTTGACCTAACCAAAACTGACGCCTATGACCGGTACTAGAAATTTGCAATTGATGGAATCGATTCATCTCTGAAGGCTAAATAAGCATACCAGTTTTTGTTTTTCTAAGTAGAAGCGTTCTAGAGGTATTTAAAAAAACTATTTACAAGGCGCCATCTTCAAAGAGCTCTAGCTCCCTTAGGAAGCATTTTCGGACTAGGTGAATTAGGTTAAATTGTCTTAAAATTATCTGAGGAATCTCCGGTCTTGGTTTGTCAAGAGAGTTTCTGGACACCCTGTATAATCCAAAAAAAAAATATAAAAGTGCACCTTTAGGTTTCAAATAAAGAAGGAAATTTTAAAAATGATTGATTTCTATTATAGTGAAAATAAGACTAACAACATTATGCATACATAAGTGTCTATAATGTTACCCAAATATGTTCAAAAAATGTTGTTTAAAAATATGCATTATTTATACTGAATCTTGATGAGTCTTGATATATTGTTGAACACAATCGCATACTTTACGGATGGATTTAAATTTGGTTGATGTTGCAATGATTTATATTTAGTATTTAACCGACCTATACTAATATTTCTTAGTTTAAGAAACACACTAATTTTATTAATTAGTAAAGTAATTTTTATGTTTACTTCATTCACTTAACCTTTTGAAAATCTTACCTCTTATATCTACGACTGTGGAACCGTCTACAACCGAACACAATCAAAACTAAGTTTTAAAACTAACTATCTATTCTATAAATATTTCTATAACAATAACTCGTTTTTCTTAAATCTAGTTGGCAATTTTGTCCAGATTAAAAAACATGTTATCGTATTCGTAAGAATTTATTGAACTGCACTGTTATCTAAAACTCCTTATCAAAAGCAACTGCTTTGTTAATGCAAGTTAATAAACTCATAAAAAATTTCATAAATTGACCTAATCGCATTGTAGTAAAAAGCCAAAAATTCTTCCAAGTATTTTTATTTATAATTAATTTATAGTTAATTTTTTTAGCTATATTTTCGTTAGCAATTTAATCCTGTAAGTCTTTATTTTCACGAAAAAAACAAACATTAGTGAAATTTTCTGTCTAGGTAGAATGGATCTATATTTTAGTGTATTGGTTGAGATTTATTAAAGGTAAAATGAATTACGGCTTGAAGTTTATATGTTTTTTAATATAGTGTGTTCTGCAACACATTTTTATTTTAAATTTAAGTCAATATTGTTTAAAGCCATGTGCTAAATTGAATTTTCCTGTACCGATGTACGTTTTAATTTAAGTTTGTTACGTTTATTACTCTGAAAATGGCTGATTGTTCAATCAGCCGAAACTAGTTAGTCCTTAGTCCTTAATTATTAAAATTTAAATAAATTTCAGTATTGGTACAGACTTCAAGCCGCAATTCTTTTTACCTTTAATTAGTGGAATTCTTAGGCGAAGTTCAGACAGCCGTCGAGACGCTGTTTCAGACCTACCACCTAACCATAAATACAAAATTAATAAATGTATTGAGACATAATATCATATAAATAAATAAAATACAAAAAATAAAATCCATATGCGGCCAATTAAGTTCAAGGAGTTTATAGGAGCAACTCTGGTATTTTTGATACCATACAGAAATCTTATACAAGCATAAACTGCATCCCCAAAGTTTAAGTGAGATAAAACTGAAAGATTCACTAAAATTATTTTAACATTACAATTGAAGAAATGTCTATTATTGTGAAGTAGTTTTAAATTAATGTATTCTCTTTGTAAACAATTCGAAACTTTAAATCATTATCTATAAATATACCTAAATTTCTAATAATAGAGGTATTTCTAAATTTGTTACTTTGATCAAAAATGAGAAACTAATTGATCACGCTTAGAGCTAAAAAAAAATAATATTTTATTTCAAAAAGTTAATAGAAAGCTGATGGCTACCTGCAAATTCTGTTATTGTATTTAGATCAACGTTTAGATAAGCATTTCCAGCGTTATTTCCGTGGAAAGAAATATATAATTCAATGTCATCAGCGTATAAATAGTAATTCTTCCTCTTCTTCTTCTGGGTGCCATATCCGATTATCGAATGTTGGCCATTATCATCGCAATAGTTATTTGGATCACTAGTCTAGAAAATAATATTTTGCTAGTGTAAGTGATATTGCGTAGCCGAGGCGCCTAGCCGAGGCGGAGCAACACGAGCACTCGCAAAACATTTTCTGGACGTGTAATCCACAAAATTTTTATGCCGATAAATCTCAAAATACATACAAAATTGTTATTTAATTCAACAATTTATTTCTAAGCAGTTATTTTTTTTGGTTGGTACCCACTTGTCACTGCATAATTACTTGATTTTCAAATTTAAATTTAAATAAAGTGACACTTTGTAGTAAAGAATTTAATGGAAAACGAAGTATGGAAACACCAGCTCACATATAAGACATATAAGATTAATAATTTATTACCAGCATAATCTGTAACTCGGTACTGGAAAGCGTATGAAGAATTTAAGAAATTGTGCGATAGTAGTAGTACCATTAATAACATTTACAACGAGTATGTTCTTCTTGCATATTTTTATGAGAAATAAAAAAAACAATTCTTCAACTCTTTGGTCCATATTTTCAATGTTAAAATTAACTCTGAATATTAAAGACATCAACATTGAAAAGTATTCAAAATTAATTGCTTACAACCCACCACACATAACCTAAAAGTAATCACATTAGTTGAGGTTTAAGTAAAAGTATTAATTGGTACTTCGATTAACGTTACGGTTACATCTGCGTGAGGATTCTATAAAAATCGACGTTTATTTGTTTATTAAGGATTGGATGCTTTTCTCTTTTGTGTCCGTTTTGTTGACATTTAGAAAATTAAGTAACAATGGTACCACCCCGATCTCTGGGGAATTTTACCAAATGTCACTTTTGTAAGATCTACAAATCTGTCAATAATAACCGGAGGCAAGAAATGGTTATTTTGTTGGCTGCTGCTCGAAATAATTCCAATGATGTTTCTCCATACCATTGTCTCAAATTTTTAAGTCTTCTGCCGGGTTATCTTTTTCCCTCTATCTTTCCTTATAGAGCTAACTGTAGAATGTAAAATTTCTTGCTTCGCATTATATGACCTAAATACGTTAGTTTCCTAATTTTTACTATTAATAGTTCTCTTTCGGATTGTATTTTTTGGATGACTTCTTCGTTAGTCATGTAATCTGTTCATTTTATCATGAGTATCCGCCGAAATACCCACATTTCAAAGGCTTTGACTCTTTTGCATGTAACTTCTGTTAGTGTCCAGGCCTCGACACCGTATAATATGATCGAATATACGTAATAGCTCACCATCCTTAGACGTAGCTGTAAGCTTAAATTATTACTGCTGAACACTTTTCTTATTTTTATAAAGACTGCTCTAGCCTTTTCTATTCGTTGTCTAATTTCCCTATAGTGATCCCAACTTTCATGCAGCATACATCTTAGGTAAGAACTATGTTCGACTTGTTCTATAACTGATCTGTCTATATACAGTGCTTCTCAAAAGTCCTCTCCCCCCTTCTTATTTTTGGAGCGATTGTACATAAACAAGTAAAATTTGGAAAGTGAATATTAAAAATTGTAAAATTTCCTACTAGTAATGATAGATAACGAAATCGTCAAAGGTGACGTCACAAGGCCATTTTGACCAATAATTTTAAAGCCAGTTGCCAAAACTGCCATAAACGCAAACAAAATTAGTATCATTGAAGAGGTTTTTTTGACACCTTTTGAAAGAGGTGTCGCTTTCCATAAAGTTCCATTTAAAATTATTGGTCACAATGGCTTTGTGACGTCATCTTTGACGATTTCGACATCTATCATCACTAGTATAGAAATTTACAACCTTTAATATTTAGTTTCCAAATTTCACTTGTTTATGTATAATCGCACCAAAGATAAGAGGAGTGGAGGGGACTTTTGAGAAGCACTGTATAAGTTGGGTGCTATGTTATTTATTTCACTGATCACCATATATTTTGTTTTGTTTGCGGTTAACTTAAGTCCATATTCTTTCCTGTCTGAACCAGTCTGTTTACTAATACTTGTAATCCCTCTGGTGTATCTGTTATTATAACGGTATCGTCCGCGTATCTAATATTATTAAAAACTACATCATTTATAATTACGCCCTGTAGTTGATTTTCGAGTGCCTCGGTTAATAGTTGCTCGTAGTACATGTTGAATAATAAAGGTGATAAGACACAGCCTTGGCGAACACCTTTTAAATGTTAACTTCATCTGTCAGTTTGTTGTCAATTTTTACTGTCGCTGTTTGGTTCCAATATAAGTTTGTTATTATTCTGATGTCTTTCTCGTATTTACCTGTTTTTCTTAGTATGTCAATCATTTTTTCATGTTTGCTGGTTGACATCTCTACATCTTTGAATTAGCACTTGTATCGTAAATAGCGCTTCCCATGTTCCTAATCCTTCCTTGAAACCAAACTGGGAGTTTTCGACATGAACCTCTATTTTTTTATATATGTGTTGGTAATTATCTTTAAGAACACCATAAGACTGTGACTTATTAGACTGATCGGGCGAAAGTCTTCACGTTTGTTTGCGTTACTTTTTTTAGGTAGAGTAATAAACCCATATCTAAGTATTTCTCCGGTTTCATAAACTTTGTTATACAGGGTGTCCAGAAACTCTCCTGACAAACGAAGACCGAAGATTCCTCAGATAATTTTAAGACAATTTAACCCAATTCACCTAGTCCGAAAATGCTTCCTAAGGGAGCTAAATCTCTTTGAAGATGGCGCCTGGTAAACTAAAAAATTAAAAGATAAACTTCGCGAACTGACAACAATTTGACAATGAGAAACGTAGGTTTTACTTTTGTTGGCAGTTCAGAGCCAACTAGTGCAAAAAATATAAATTTAACTTTAATGACAAAAAACAAAAAAATTTCAATTCCATTTTTCTAGAAAACAGTGTATCCAAATGATTTAAAGTAAGAGTACCTTTTAGTACTAGAATACCTGAAAATTCAATAATCTAGTGTCACAAATGCTTAAAAGTTAAAGACAAAAAAGTTATGCGTTAAAATAACCGTTGACCTACCCAAAACGGACGCCTATGACCGGTACTAGAAATTTGGAATTGATGGAATCGATTCATCTCTGAAGGCTAAACAAGCATACCAGTTTTTGCTTTTCTAATTAGAAGCGTTCTGGAGGTATTTAAAAAACTATTTACAAGGCGCCATCTTCAAAGAGCTCTAACTCCCTTAGGAAGCTTTTTCGGACTAGGTGAATTGGGTTCAATTGTCTTAAAATTATCTGAGGAATCTTCGGTTTTCGTTTGTCAGGAGAGTTTCTGGACACCCTGTATAAGTAGGCAAGTTTTCAGATGAGCTTTCCTGTGAACATTATTAATTTGTTAACAACTTTTTCTTTGTACTGATGTATTCTACGTTCTTTTCTGTTCTTCAGGTTCTTCAAGGGCGTCTCTTTTCCATTATGGTTAATATTTTATCAGTCAACCAAGGGTGTTCTTTATTTGTTGTGCTATTTACACTTAATTCAGTTTTCATTATTTTAGTTATTGTTTGTTTAATATTTTCCCAGTTTTTATTGATACCGGAGTCATTGATATTTTCTGACCTTTGAAATTTGTCCTGTAATTGTTGTAAGTGTAATTCTTAGTTTCGATGTCTTTCAACTTGTGTAGATCCAGTCGTTGTCGTTTACTAGGTGGTTTAATGTTTTGAGAAGGAGATATAAGTCTCAGGAGGTTGTGATCCGATGGCACATCTGTATCCGGGTATGTTTTGACTGTCATGCTATTAAGGAATCTCTTATTTATAGTAGGTAACAAACTCTATCTGATTGCGTATTTGAATGGTAATTACAAAATTTAATTGATTTACCAAATTTGAGAAATATACATATAGAAAATAAATATAAACCTTGGAAACACGGTTTTAAAAATATATCGTTTATTGGAATTTTCACTAGCGATTGAAACAACTTGACCTCTTTTGTATAAATAAGATTTAAAAAATGTAATAACATCAAATGAAAACCAAGAAAAAGCATAATTGAGAAAAGTACTGGATAACTGATAGTATCAAAAACTCTAGAAAAATCAAGCAGCACTAATGGAGTACTTTGACCTTCATCAATTGCTTTAATTATGTCATCATGAATATAAGAACCGCAGTAGTGTGACGCTTTCGAAAACCAGTATGTTTTTGGTATTTTGGCGTTTTGGTTAGAAATGATCTTTTCAAAAATTTTAGATAAAATACTTATTGGACGAATGTCATTAAAACTATTCATTTGTTGTTTTATGCATTTGGGAAAAAGTGTGCCGATACACACTCATTGTATGAAATGTATGGTAATATAAAAGGAGTAACTAGTTACATTTTACCAGGTCGACTATCTTTAAGATTGCAAATTATTTTGTCTTCCTATACACAAAAGGCATGCTATTGTTAACGCCAGTATGAGAGTTATAATACTCAATCGATTCATCAAGAAAATTAGCTTTAATATTAGATGCATCTAAGAAAAAAATCATTTAGTTTGTTTGATTCACAAAATTCAGTAGGTACAATTAGACCTAGTTACACTTAATTTATTTAATCTGTACCAAAATTCTTTGCAATTTTGAGGAGAAATATTTGATGTACACCACCAACGGCACGGGAGATTTACAGCGAAACGGTAACATTTAATAGAAAACGATTATGATGAACGTTTAAATTTTTGTTTATGGACTTTAGACAATGATTAGCAGACTGTAATGTCATAAAATAACATTAACTGATTAGATTAAGTATGCATTTTTTGTTTTCAAATCTCTCGCTACCATTAATTTAAAGGAAACCTGTAACACTTAGGTATAGGACACCCTCATACCATACAAATGAGAAACTTTTTGTTAAAGTTATGAATTAATTAAATACAGGGTGTTTCATTTAAAATAAGACTCATATTATACAGTATGTCCCTGGATTGAGTTTACAATAGGTATGATTGACCAAAATTTTCAATTGGATTTCATATTTTGGGATTCCGCCTTTTTTTTTTGAAACTTATTTTTAGTTTACTTTCGATTTTTTCAAGTCAAGTAAGCCTTGACAGTCGAGCAAACACTATTTTAGTTCTAGGTAAACTACCCTTTTCGTTTACAGTACGCCAAAGTGTTACTAAGAAAAGTTGTTCAGAATTAACAGTTATGGCGTTATGCAAATTTTCAGAATGATCGGCTTACTTTGATAAAATCCAGTATTGGTCAGTTTCCTTTTGTGTCAACTTTATCTCCAACTTCGTTTTGTGTCAACTTTGCGTCAGTTTGACTTTAAAGAAACAAATCTGCAATTGACACTACAATCATACCTTGAGAATGGTTAATGATCACAAAAACAAAAATATAAGGAATTTTTGTTAAATTATTAAAACAAAAGCAAGTATTAAGTTATTCTATTAACCCTCCACCTTCGTCGCAGCATAATTCAATTCTACGTCGCAGTTCCTTAAAGCTATTCCTGATTTCCTGAATTGGTAAAGCCGATATAGCATCTGTTATACGATTTTTAATACTTCGGCATCATTAGGTAAATTTTCTGCATACACTACTTGTTTTAAACGTCCCCTCAAATAAAAATCGGCAATAGTCAAATCTGGACTCCTTGGGGGCCATAAAACTGGACCATTCCTACCCATCCAACGGTGACCAAATTTATGGTTTAACCAATTCACAACAATTTGTGAATAATGCGCCGGACAATCGTCGTGTTGGAAATACATTGATCACCGATAATTGAGAGGCAACTCACCTAAAGCGTCATCGAAGAAATTGTCTAGCATATTTAAGTATGTATGCTGGTTAACATTAATATCAAAAAAATATGGCCCTATTATTCCATAATATGAAATAGCACACCATACATTGACTTTAACAAAATGTTGCCGGTGATTTGTAATTTTAAAAAAGGATTAGTGTCACTCAATATCGAACATGTTGCGAGAAAACAGTTCCATTGGTAAAAATGTAGCCTCGTCGGAGAACAAAATGTTTCGATAAAAATAACGATTACTTGCTATTTTGCTTCCTATCCATAAACAGAAATCTAGACGTTTTGCTTCGTCTCCTGGTTCCAAAGTATGATTAAAAATGGGTTTGTAGGAATAAATCTTCCGGTCTTTCAAAGTTCGTTGTATGTGTGATTTACTAATGCCAAAGCGAAGCGACCGCTTCCTCAAAGACAGTTTTGGATCATTTTGTACCGAATCTAAAATTAGCAGAGTAGCGACATCGTCTTCATTATGTATTTTCTTAGCTTTCTTTACATTTAGTACTGAACCAGTTCTTAAAAATTTCTTAATAAGCTTCTGTACACCCATATGTGATACATAAATATCTGAAAATTTTTTTATTAAATCTTTCAATCACGTAACGGTAACTTTTTCCACGTCCATAACACTGTACTAAATATATTTTCTTTTCTAACGTTAGCATTTTATTGTAAAAATATTGTCATTACTTCGCAATGAAAATCAGTTTTGTGATATTACTTTAACTTTATTAAAGATAACGACACATGTTATACTACAATAAACACTTGACATGTAATCGATGTTTTTGTTTTGTAAATATTAAGCCACATCATGCTATTGTTGCTGTTTAAAATGCAATACTCACAAACACTGGAATTTATCAAAGTAGGCCGATCATTCTGAAAATTTGCATAACGCCATAACCGTTAATTCTGAATAACTTTTCTTAGTAACACTTTGGCGTACTGTGAACGAAAAGGGTAGTTTACCTAGAACTAAAATAGTGTTTGCTTGACTGTCAAGGCTTATTTGACTTAAAAAATCGAAAGTAAACTAAAAATAAGTTTCAGACCAAGCAGGGCGAAATCCCAAAATATGAAATTCCAATTCGAAAATTTTGGTCAATCATACCAATTGTAAACTCAATCCGGGGACATACTGTATATTCAATGATCCAATAAATAACCTGCAAATTCTGAGCACCTAGTAAAGAGATGTTTAATATTTAATCACAGAATACTTACATTCATCTAATATTCAACGATTTAAACGTAAAAGTAAATTAGTTATGATTTGTCGGATCAGAAGATATTGAATTTTTTTTAATACTCCATATTTTAAGAAAAGTCGAGGCTACTCTGAACACCCTGTATTTAGATATAGAGAACCTTTCTAAAAGTATATCAGCGTTCCATAAGAAAAAATATAAATTTGAAACGCTATACTTTTTTGGGGCAACTTGTAAACTCTTACTCTTTCGCTACAAATCTCTGTTGGTGGTGATTTACCCTTTATATTGCTCTTTTTTCTCTTTTAATGGCACATAATGTTAGATTTCCTAAGGGTTGTAATAATTCCAATCGCTCGTTAGTTTGAAAAGCGTAAGTTTTTATGTGCATAATTTCCAAGCAGTATCATTTGCTTAACAGTCTCTGTTAACCATGGTTCATTGGGTTTAGTAAATCTAGATACTTTAATAAGAGCATGGAAATTAAAGAGATGAAAAATGGAACTTTATTATTAATATAACTAATACCATATATGTGATTAAGGTTAAGATCATACAAATTTTTCTTGAACTTTTCATAGCTAATGTACACTGTTCAAAAAGTAATTGGACAGTTTACAACCATTCTTGTTAGTCAACCAAATTGACAGTTCATGTGAACACAATATAAATTTTGCAAAATTGCTTGTTTAAACTAAACATGATGAACGTGCCGCTTCAAGGGATTATGGTATTAACGACTTACAATTTTACTTACCAGGTTTCGGCTAAGAAAAATTTTATTTCAAGACATTTGGCATGGTTTATGAACAATAGTCAGTAATACCTTAATCCCTTCAACAAGCGTGTTCATCATGTTTAGTTCTTAACAAGCAATGTTGCAATATTTATGTCCTCATTTATTGTCAATTTGGTTGCCTATCTTACAGGAGTGCTTATAAACTGTTTATTTACTTTTGTTTTGTTTCAATTACTTAAATCAAGTCAAGTTTCAAGTTATGGGACTTACTATTGTTGACGTCATCAAAAGCGTCATTTACACTGCCTTATCAAATTTGAAAATTAAAATCTTAAAAATTTTGAATCCTTGCATTCAACCGCATTATACATGTAAATTTCAAATCTTACTCCTTTTGATTAGCATCCGGTTGTATATAATTTCTCTCCACCAAACATTTGGCAGTCAAGAGCAATTAGATAAATGTCAACTTATCAGTAATTTACGGTATCCAGAACCCTCCGTCTAAAAGACTTAAAACTCGGTATCCTGTCTGGGTTTAAAGATTGTCTCAGTAACGGCCAATATTTTTGTCTCTGGTTAATTTTTGGCAAAAGGAGACAATTATTATTACAACAATTATTACGGTAAACTGAAATATTAGCAGTAAGACTTTTTCTAAAATTGAGGAATAGACAAAATTATGGTCTGAAGTGATATTTTTAACTAACAAATTAAAGATCCAATAATAAAGCTGTTAAGTTAAGCTCAAAAGTTAGTCATGCAAACTGCAACAAAAAACAAAAAATTGCAAAAGTAATAAGTGTGATAATTCCGTCATCTTGAAAATAGTTGCAGATTTTCTTCTTAACTCTTAATCTAATGGTTAATTTTATTGAGAAATAAATACCTGATATGGACCATTAGTAGCCTGATAATAGTAGCGCACCTTCCAAAGTTTTGAAATTCTACACAAGTTCAAAATTTCGTTTTTGTAACGTCCACATTTGCATATTTTGACAATTAACATAATTGTTTAGACAAAACTATCCATAAAGAATTTTAACTACATTTAAATGTGTATTGATTAATCATTGACAGTATTGGACACATATGGGGCAAGGATAAAAATTTTTGCTTGGAACTTCTATCGTGGTTTGTGAAACAGTTTCAGTACATTCCAGGATTGTTTAGTTAAGGAGGCCACTATATATAATTCAAAATTCTGATTCATTTTCACAAAAAGTTTAATGCAACTTAACAAGTTGTTAGAAAACTTGTAATTAAATGCAATTCTTGAAAGAATTCTTCGAAACAAACTAAGTATTGTCATAACGTATTAATTTGGAGATTATTACTATAATATGACTCTAGGATGGACATTCTTGTCTTTGTAAAAAACGTTTTGTATGCTTTAGGCTCGAAAGAAATGTCTGTTACGGCGCGGGAGATTTAAACAAATGATTCCTTACATAGACATTTTGTGCCACATATCACTTTTTTCGTACCCCATTTAAATATCTATCTAAGATAAAATAAAATTTCTACACTAAGAGCTTCTTTAAAATGTGCTAAACTTAAAAATGATTTGCCAGACGCCCTTTCTATACGATCCCATACGTTTATTAGTATCGGGTGATGTGGAAGTTTTGCGCGAACCGCTTGCATAATAATTTATGTGATAGTAAGATATCAAATTTGTTGCAAAATTCATTATTTTTGTCATTAATTACATAAATAATGTATTTGTTACTCATTTATAAACGTCATTTTCCAAAAAGAAAGTTTATTTTATCAAGTCACTATCTTGTAAAACTGACATATTTACAAGTTAGCAGCATGATGTGCATTAGAAAACTGGTTTTTGAAAATCATGGTACAACTGTAATTTCCAGTAACACAGATTTTGGATGATGAAAGAGTTGATACTGACAAACCATCTGTTAATTCAGAAACTGCAAAACTTGAGCACTCTCCTCACTACGAAATAATTTCTAAGACATTTCAATTTTTATTCCACCCTCCTGCATGTTTTAGTGCAAAAATATATCTACTCGGATCCGCAACCATGGTGGCTCCAGATTTTCGAAAAAAGTGATCAGTGTATAACTCTGGGTCTTTTAAACGTAAATATTTTGCAATTTGCTTTGGAACACCGCCAAAATAGTGTGCTGGCCAGCATTAAGGGAAATGTTCTACATCATTGATGTTTAGAGAGAGAATTTCATCACATCGACAACATCCATAAATCCAAAATATTGTTACAATTTTCTCAAGCAACCACTAGTCATCAAGAGCGTCCAAAAGTAATCGTTCCACCTCTTCTTTGCCTAATATCTTGGACCTTATTGGCGTATAACGCTCATTAAGCTTAAGCAACGCTATTACCTTTTGAAATCAGCAAATAACAACTAAACGTCATATTGTTTTATAAGTTTTTTAGTAAAACAAACCTATAAACTGGGCCATTTTCTTTCATTCCTAAGCAACTTTTAAACATAGACTATTTTGCCCATAAAGTATTAGGACTGAATCTAGCAGATTCACGTAGACCAACAAAACATCTTTAGTTAGCCCAAACACACTATTTTGGTTATGCCACTTTTTGAAGTCCTCGAATTCGCACTCGTACCTTGAAGCTGATTTTGCAGTTTTGATACACTACTGGGTTCCTCATTTCTTGACACATTCATTTTGGTTTTCATCAAAACAAATGAAAAAAGAAATAAACATAGATGATAATGGTAACGCTTCCATAGCTTACGACGCAAGGTAACGGGTTTTACTGGCTTAAGCAAGTAACTAAATAAGGAAGTAAATTGTAAGAATTGAGGCTTTCACGGCCGGAGATTTAACGAAATGTTCAAGATATTTCTGTTTTTATCGGTTGAGATATTGATCACTCGCTGTCGCTCGTGAGCAGACTTCTCTCTCAGGAAAAAACTAATAGATCAAATCAAGTCAACTGTAAGGTAGTCAAAATTGGCAAAATCCATCTAGTAAAACCATCCTATATACTAAAATCCAAAATGTGTGTGTTTGTTTGTTTGTTAGATCTATATACACTCAGCTCCTGTAAGTCCTAGGCCAAAACTAACTTTATAATTGGATTCAGCATTAAATTTGGGGAGAATGTAAGGATTTTTTTTTTACATAAGATATATTTTTATATATGTGTATAATTGGAATCAGATTTGAATTTCAGGGAAAGACTGGGCGCATTTGGGAATCGGGTCTACCAGGGGGACTTGGGCTCATGTAGTGAAAGTAAACTTGCTCACCATCCGTCCGACAGGACGAGGTTTCAACTGGTATTATTCTATGTTCAAAAGAAAATGTTACAAATTTACACATTTTTAAAAATATCTTTGGACAGGAAAACCATAACGACATGCGGTTTAGGCAGTTCTGTTAATAGTTAAGTCTACTTTTGTAAACCACAATTAAAACTGCATGACCTTAGTTAATATTTTCCAAAAATAACTAGTTTCTAAAAAAATTAAACCACGCCCTTTAGCGTGCATCTTACCAATTACATTTTCACGAAATTATTACACTTAAATGGGTGGAAAAGAGCTGTATTTAACATTATTTTGTTTCCAGAAAACAATAAAGCAGAACCGACTTACAACATTTTTTCATAATAAGGTTTTCAGTCTTTCCCACTTCTTAAGTAGGCAAAATAGGTAAAATATTTATTTTTCAATTTGTAGATTTAAATTACGCCCTCTAACGGCGGGTAAGCAAAATAATTTCGAGGTTTTTTTCGCCACTTTCGCAATACTTTCGAACTGTGTAAGAAAAGTATTAGATTCTTGTTTATTTTTCGTATAAAAAACTAAGCTGTCTATAAATTTCTTAAATTTTGTGAAGCTCTGGGATGAATAAATACTAACGGTTTTAATACATAAAATTCACACGTTTGAAAAATAAAACTTTTGATTGTAGTAAACACATTCTATATTATGTCTAAACAAGGGGACAAACATGAAAAACACTTCACACCTTCCGATTAGCATGTATTTAAATATGAAGTGGATATGAAGGTGCAATGCGCGCCTAGGGTGTCAGGGTTTTATGGTAATGTATTCTGGTTGCACAGTACAATGGGACAATAGCGATTATTTGTGTCTCACTTCGTATGTTGTGATAGCTGGCCACTAAATCGTATTTTATGCTAATTAATTACCACAACTTATCTATAGTTGTTCGATAACACGAATTGCAAAAGCTAGTATACTTTATGGATTTGAGTAGGCGGAACAAATGTTGAGTCATTTTGTAATTAAGATGCTTTATAAAAATCACTTTCACAGTTATTGTATTTTTCAATTACATTGTCCTGAAGCTATGATTGTATTGTACTCTACCAGTTTTACTTATAACATAAACAATTTATTAGGAACAATTTATTTTACTTTTAGAATCATGAAAGTACATACATACTGATAAAGGTGATAATTAATAAAGAGTTTGATAGAGGTACCGTTTGATTTCATGTGTCCCATGTATAATTATTTATAGTTTATGAACTTTGATAACCGATAACTTTTAATTACCATTAAATTATTATTTTATTATGTGTTGAAAATTAATACGTCTTATACAGCTTTCTTAATTTAAAAATCACAAAATTTCTTAAATTTGTGTTATTCATATGGATACCTAAGCTGCTAACGTGAAATGCCATTATCTGAAATATTTTGTCAAAAAAACTTTTTTTTGCCTTTTTAGGGAATGACACCCCTACGGTTGATTTTAAAGTGTATGATAACTAAGTTGACGATAAATTGCAGGAACATAACCATAAAACATTTACCTTTCATCATAACCATAAAACTTTACAGGTTGATACGAGACATTTCCATGGCAACATCTAGGTAGCAATCGCCATAAGCCTCTAGAAAAAGAAAGTCTTTACACAAATTTAAAGTAAATCAATTAAAAATCGCTAAAATAAGATGAAAATAAAACTGTAAGCAATACGCTTTGCAATTAATCTTTACTGGGCTCACTAGATATGGGATTCGCTCCCTCGTCCCACAAGTTCTAGCTTGCCCATACCCATTGATTTACAAAACTTCGGATACAAATGAACTACTAAGGTAAGCAACGACTGAGGCGGATTCAGCTGTCCGTAACGGCTGGATCATTCAGTTCCAAAAGACGAGGAAGAAGAGCTATTATTGGTCAAGTTAAAAAAGAACGAAAGGCCACAACCATGCCTACCTATGGTGCAATGTACTCCTAAAGTATACTCATGAAATTTAAAACTTGGACACCACAATTTCTGTAAACAAAAGTTTGCACATTGTGAAGCGGGCTTAAGGGTATCATTTACAATTCTAACAGCAGGTAGTCTCAGCAGGGGTTATCTTATAGAAGGACTGTAGAATGAATCATTACACTAAGCACGTTTTAGAAAATAGGTAATTTACGTTGCTTACTTAATTTTTTCTTTAAAGAATATATTTGAAGGTATCGCTAATTAAACACCATAGCTCGATTAATTATCGAATCAAAATTTTGTTTAGGAAATGTTTACAAAATAAAATTAGAAATAATTTTGATTTAAAAACGTCTACAAGCAATAACTTTTAAATTAAATCAAAAACTAAACATGGTTATTTGGGTTGACTGATTATTACTTATTTTTAAATAAATCTAACCTACTAATTATTGTAAGTTATTAAAAAAAATCATTAAACTCTCTATTCATAATATTTAGTCCTTACAAAATGTATATTTTATGACGTTTCATTTTTATTTTATAAAATATAAGAAATCAATAATGGGTGTGACCTCCATTATTATTGATACATTCTTGAAGGCGTCTGCTCATTGACGCTATCAAGGTATCAATATAATTAATATTAATCGTTTCCCATGCGGTATCAATGGCTGCAATTAGTGCATTACGGTTTACTGGTATAAAATTTGGCCCTTGTTGTCTTCGGATAACAGCAAGTATTCGAGCCCAAACATTTTCGATAATGTTAAAATCTGGGCTTTTTGCTGGCCAGGGTAACAGCTCCAAGTTATTTTCTCGTATCCAATTGCGCACAACCCGCGAAGTATGAATAGGGGCGTTGTCCTTTAACAACAAAAATACATTATGAAAATGTTAATTCAACAGATCCCGAACTATTTTTTGGAGAAAGTATAGTGAAATAAGAATACTTACTTGTTGGAAAATATAATCTTCGTCTGGATAAAACACTTCGACTGAAGGTTTCATAATAGTTTCCAAAATATCTAAATACGCAGCAGAATCAAAACGTCCATCGATAGCCCAACAAACTCCTGGACCCCGCGCGCTAACCCAACCCCACACATTCACAGAAAAATAACCACTTCGTTTTTTAGGACATATGTGATTATTTTCGTAACGAGTTCCTTCCATTCTAAAAACTTTTAGTGGTCCATCGTTGCGGCTATTGAACGTTTTTTCGTCGCTAAAAATCACTCGATTCCAAAATTCCAAAGGTTCGTTCACATATCGCCTTGCAAATTCCAGACGACGTCTCATATTTTCGTCACTGAGAACTTCTTTCGCAGCAGCATTATACTCTCTTTATTCCCATCTCCTTTAATCTTTTTTGTGCAGTTATACGGCATCCGGGAAAATGTGTATCTGCTATAGCCCTGGAGTATGTAGCAAATGGTTGTTCTGTTACGTAATGAAACAACTCGAGATCTTGAGCACGTGTAGATACTTTAGGTCTACCACTTCCGATGGCTCTTTTCAAAGTGTGTTCAAGATTCCATTTTACTCGGTAATGCCCTACGGTGCTTTTTGGTATATCTAACATACGTGAAATTTCACGCACGCTACGGCCCGCCGCTAATTCCGAAACAATCCGCGCTTTCAAATCAGCACCGAGATGAGGTGGCATTTTCACAACACTTGAAATTTTAAACTAAAATGGAATTTACATTTCTTACTTTATTTATTGGTTCACACTACCCCTTCTCAAACAGTAGGTAATTGTTTATTTATTACATACTTCTAATGACCAATGTAACAACCCTTAGAGCAATATGACTCAAAGGAAGTAAATTAAACAAGCAAGGATATTCTATTGTTATTGAAACTTATTCATAAAGTAAAAGCCATTTCCTTATAATGCTAATGGACAGGATTTTCTTTTAAGTATTAAGATTACAATAGAGGACTTATAAACTTTCGAAAATATCTAATTATAAATATTTACACTGCAATTGCGCTTTTTTCCTTAATAATTTCTTAGCAATAACATACACGTTCTTGGTTTTAAGTTGTCATAAATTTGATATGATATAAATTTGTGTTTCTAATATTACATCACAAACTAATCTTTATTCGCCAAAAAATTGTTGCTTAAGTTGTAAAGCTTCGTACACACTTGAACAACAACCGAGCAACAAACGGAACGTTTGTGCTGTTCCATAATTATTTTCAGTAGTTTTCAGTTCATATATATTTATTATTGAGAAGAGAAAATTGCGGAAAACAAGAAGATAGTGCCAACCAAATTTTTACGCACAAAGAAGAGTAAAAAATTATAATTTACTTCGTTTTTTTTTATTTTGGAAATTTTCCGCCCAAATGATGCTAATAGGGACATCATTTTTTTCTTGCATTCTTAAACACTGATTAATTTAAAACATTTTTCTTCTGTCAACTCCATAATATTACCTAAAACACAACAAACCCACAAAAGGGAGGACAAAAAATAAATAATTTAATTCTCCCGCATAAGTTTGTTCGCCGTTTTGTTTAGATTCGTCCAAACCTGCAAACGCATTCGCGCGCATTTTCTTTGATGTCGGAGAAAAAACCGACAAGTTGCGGGAACGCCGCAAACCGTTCGTGGAACAATCAGGACTTGCGAATCTGTTCTAAAATTCGTACGTAGCACCCTCCAAATTAATGTTCCGATTGCCGTTCGGTTCGTTGTTCTGTTTGTTCCTCGGTTTGTTGTTCAGGTGTGTACGAAGCTTTACAATAAGCATATTAATATGAACTATATCTTATGAAAGGAGAGTTATGTAACTATAATTAACGACTTAACGTTACGTTAGTAGATTCCATTTACTATTTACACATATTTTCTTGGAACATTCGATAATTAACTATCGGGATATGATGACCCTATACTTCGCAGGTTGTGCGCAACTGGATACAAGCAAATAACTTGGAGCTGTTACCCTGGCCAGCAAAAGCCCAGATTTTAACATTATCGAAAATGTTTGGGCTCGAATACTTGCTGTTATCCGAAGACAACAAGGGCCAAATTTTATACCAGTAAACCGTAATGCACTAATTGCAGCCATTGATACCGCATGGGAAACGATTAATATTAATTATATTGATACCTTGATAGCGTCAATGAGCAGACGCCTCCAAGAATGTATCAATAATAATGGAGGTCACACCCATTATTGATTTCTTATATTTATTTATATAGTAATACCTTTATTTAAAAAAAAACGTTTTCATTTAATTTTAAACTATAACTTGGTATCTTAATTATAATTATGTAATAAATTCTTGTCAAAAACTAAATATATACGTTGACAATAAGAATTGCCTTAGTTTTTATTTTCACTTTTTATATTAACTACAGAAAAAAATGAAACGTCATAAAATATACATTTTGTAAGGACTAAATATTATGAATAGAGAGTTTAATAATTTTTTTTAATAACTTACAATAATTAGTAGGTTAGATTTATTTAAAAATAAGTAATAATCAGTCAACCCAAATAACCATGTTTAGTTTTTGATTTAATTTTAAAAGTTATTGCTTGTAGACTTTTTTAAATCAAAATTATTTCTAATTTTATTTTGTAAACATTTTCTAAACAAAATTTTGATTCGATAATTAATCGAGCTATGGTGTTTAATTAGCGATACCTTCAAATATATTCTTTAAAGAAAAAATTAAGTAAGCAACGTAAATTACCTATTTTCTAAAACGTGCTTAGTGTAATGATTCATTCTACAGTCCTTCTATAAGATAACCCCTGCTGAGACTACCTGCTGTTAGAATTGTAAATGATACCCTTAAACCCGCTTCACAATGTGCAAACTTTTGTTTACAGAAATTGTGGTGTCCAAGTTTTAAATTTCATAAGTGTACATATCAAGATGCGAAGAAGGGTTTCAAAACATCTTCTAAAAAACAATTCAATGTTCAAAAGGTTTTTCCGTTTGAATAGAGTCCTGTTTGAATACATAGCTCGAACTAGAACCGCTTTTGTAGCGAGACGCCGCGCCAGTCGCGTCATTGGAATGGGTTTCGTCTACTTACATGCAAATCAGTATGAGTTAAGTCGGCCAGCTACAATCGTAGACAGTGGTCGCTTAGGAATTATACCTTTATGCGATATCGTCAGCTTGGTTTCAAAGCAAGCCCTAATTTGCTGATTTATTAATTTGGATAACAGTTGTTGATGATTCACCATTAAGATGATCGTCAAAAATAAACGGTTTAATACTATATATAAAATACCACACCAAACGTTTACACTCCAGTTTACGCGTATTCAATGGGGATTGGTTTGCTACCAATAATGCATGTTGCAAATTTTCTTTACCACAATTAGAAAAAGTGGCTTCATCAGTCCATAAAACCAAGGAGAGGGATCTGACAGAGCCAGGTGCAAAACCATATGGTAAGGATGTAGTTTAAAGTCTTTTTTAAAATTCAAACACCGAAACGTGACTTATTCCTACTTCTAAGGTAACTTCCCTTCTGCTTAAATTTGGATTCGCTTACACGCATACCAGATCGTTAATCACAAAATCTTCATCCCTTGACGGATGTCTCCTAAAAGGGAATGGGTCGTATACTTCACGTTTGCCTCAAATGTACTGCTAGTTGTCAGAAATACCCTCATGTTACAGTGTCTTTGTTTAGGATACTGACACCATATTCACGTGCTGCGATAGAAGCATTTTCGAAACACGACGAGCATATCGTAAGCTTCGGCATTAGTGTAAGCCATTATTGATGGATTAGCACAAATTTGGAAAATAAGTAATACGAAATTCAAATAGAATCAGACGAAATTTTTTAGCATCAAAATTAAAAGTGTTGACACTTACCTATTCCAATTTGTAAATCTCCATGGAAACCTACAGATTTTGTTTCATGACTACTTATTTTAATTTACTTTTTAAAACAGCATCAGCATCTATGCCTTATTAGAAGTTATTTGTGGAGTTTATTTAATTTAAATGTAGTTTTGTGCCACTAAAATGAGTGACAAACCTACTCAACCAAAAAATTTCTTGGAACTAGGAAAACAAACCATTTTAACAAATTAAAGTGTGAAAAATGTAATCTTTTGACAATAACTCTGAAACGGGCGAAGATATCAAACTGCGGTTTTTCCGTTTTCTCTAGCAAATTTTCCGATTATGACATCAAAATTATACTGTATGATTTAAATTTTCGTGGCAAAATTTAAAAAACTGTTATTATTGCGAACTGCGCTCTCTAGCAAATTTATTTAAACTGTCGAGTGCCTATGGCTACGGTACTTGAAAACACTGACATTTTTCTTACAAACAAGTTTGGTATAAACAGATAAGTCATTTAAAAAATATAGTCATTTAAATTATTAGACATTCAGGAGCTTCTCCTTGTCTTATTAAGGTCGGTACGCCAAGGAGCCTCAGACAAAACTTATGCGGAATTATTCAGGTTTTCTAATGATGTTATTGAAGTTATAGCTTAATATAAAAATTTTCGGAGAAATCTTGAATTTTATGCCTCGCCCTGTCAATTGCACCACCTTGCAGTAAAATTTAGAAAAAAAAATAATTTCCAAAATTTTTCATACCCGTTTTAGTATATATATTTTTTTTTCCAAATTTCTATACTCAATAGTTTTCGAGATGTGGCCGTGTACCAAGCTTAATAAAACAGCCTGTATAATGTCTAAGCAAAACGTCACCCTGTATATTACAAACTAATTTTAAAATGTAAAAAATCAAGTTTGCAAAATTGTGACGGTAATGTTTACTTACTATTCTTTCTAGCTAAATAATTTTTATATTTGGGAATTTGGGAATTCTCGTATATAAATTTTCAAGTCCTGTTGGTTAAGAAACCTAATTAACGCCATAGTACAGTATATTCCTTGAATACGTGCGTATGTATCAACGCGAATTGTATGTTAAACCTCGGCCTTTTCTGAATTTTAGTTTGCGAAGGGACACACGTGTCGAGAAAATATTTCATTAAGTAAAGTATTTTTTTTGGGTTGAAGCACTTTAGCATTGTTTAATTTCTTGTAGGTTAATGAATTGCAACCGTAGGGGAATAATCTAAAAAATAACAAATACATCGAAACATTATATCAAAATTTTGCAAAATCTTTTGAAAACTGTAAGTAAAGAGAATGCCCGCGTTATCTTCTTTAAGTGCCATTGTTCCTTCTCTCTAGAATTCCCACCTGACTCGAATATTGCTAATTAAAAATCTGTGAAAAATTACTGGGTATACTAGCTTTATGGACATTTTCTTTTCCTTCTTGTTGATTATTTTGGAAACTCTCTACGTCTAGTTAAAAATTATACCACTCCGTCAAAAAGTAGTACTATTCCACAGCAGTGAATAACCTTAGACCCTCCGACACAACCTAAAAGGACTAAGTACCTACTTAGATATTAAGATTTACATGTTTCTGATATTAATGCATTTTGAATCAAAATTTCCGTATATTGTTTTTCACATATTCAAAAAGTGTGCTTATTCATATTTTGAGAATGTATTGATTTAGTGTGGATTTTATTACTGTACTATAGACTTAATTTGTTTGTTATAATTTGTTTTCTTATTATTAGCTATAACTGTGATATATCTAATTAATGTTGATAGAAGTAGTAAAGCCCAAGCTCTATAAAATACATCTATATTTCTTTATAGTAACAGTTTGTTTGTTTCTGTGTCCTGAGATTTTAATAACTAGAGCGTATTACTACAGTGTATGTGGCGCCCCATTCGTTAGAATAATAATAATAATAATATTTTAAACTAAGTAAATGCCAACAGTTAACTGTAAAGACTAGTGTGCGTTAAAGTGCACGGCGCGCCATCTAAGCGATGGTTTTAATGCTTAAAACAACACGTGAGTCGATAAAGCCAAGATAACTTGTACAGAAGCATACACGCACGAAAAGAACACCTGATGCAGCATTTCGCTCTTATTATGAGCTCATCAGAGGTGTATACTCACGTGCGGTATACAACTGTACAAGACGGCGGTTGGTCTTTTAAACTCTCCTGGAGCAATGAATACAAGTAAAATGTGTGTCTTACGACATCTCGTGTTAAAATGGACACGTGTAATTAGTATAAACTAAGTAAATGCCAACAGTTAACTGTAAAGACTAGTGTGCGTTAAAGTGCACGGCGCCATCTAAGCGATGGTTTTAATGCTTAAAAATATTTTATTTCACCTTTAAACGCCATAACAAATCATGGATAAGATAAGCCACAAAGATTCTATAAAGTGTAAATAAATATAAAGTGTTTTTGTATACAGTATGTCTACTTAAGTTGGAACCATATTTTATTATGGGTTTTTTAAAAAAAAGTTACTCTTGATCAAATGTTTTTCATGATCCAAAACTTAAATTGCAATTATAAGATATCGATGTTTTGGGCTTCGTATACAAGGTTTGTCAAAAATATGAATTTTGCTCAAGAGTAAAGTACCTTTATTTTTACAATACATAAAAATTTTATAATGAAAAGTTGTTTTGAATTAAAAGTTATATATAAATATAGATTTAGCATAAAAATTATTTTATTTACATCCAATTGTCAGCACATAAAAATGTCAAAATATTCACAATTGTTAGTTTATGTTTGAATATGGTTTTTCTTACTTGGCAATTTAAACATGACTTTTGACATGTGTTATTTAATCATTTCTTTGTCATCGTGCGCGAAGTATTTTTTACCTTAGAGCGCGAAATACTTCGTGCACGCGCTCAAGTAAACAAAACCTATGTTTAATTTTTCACGGATATAAATGAAAAATGCCAAGATTTTTTTACAACCATCAAAAATAGTTTTTTTAATGACTTACGGGAGTGAAACCATCGTTTGAATCCTAAGAAAAAAAACCCAATTTTCATAAGAACCAAATAAAAACAAATTTTTTTAGTTCGACTCTAGGACTTCATATGCTTAAAATCTTTAAAATTTGTTAGACGTTTCATTAAATACAAAAATATCTCGTTTACCAATAAGAAAATTTTAAATCACGACGTGCGAAAACTAAAAAGAAAAACTTGAACTGTACTTTTTTTGATACATTTTAATCACGTATAAATATTTTTTATTGTTTTATGCAAAGCGTTGATTTATAAATAGTTTTGTTGCATAATAGGTATACACAATTTTTTTTGTTTTGCAGCAAATACATATTTGCAAAGCAGGTGCAGGTAAAAAATACACAGAGATATAACAAAAGAAGTGTCATTAAAACGGATTAAGCTTGGAAGGATCGCAATTGAAAATGTTCATTATCTGTGACGGCGACTGTATATTAGGCGTTTAATAACTGTTGCACACGGTTTTGTCACCACACTATACAGATTTACACTGATCTTCTGGGACACCATACATTACACTTACATCACAATACAAATAAATAAATAAAATAACTACATAATTCAGAGAAATTAATACAGTAAAATTAAATAAAATGAGCGATATCTCGATTAAACGTATTGTAATTACATGTTGTCGGTAATACAGAAACCTGTAAAAAAAGGTCATACTAACTTCGACATACGTTTATGAAAATTAATTCAGGCAGTTATTCAAAATGAGTCATACGCAACTATACTCGAAAGTGTTTGTAAAAACTCGCGTTGCTGGCGAATTTTGCTTAGTTAGTGTATATATATTTACATACTTTTCTCCCTGGCTGTTCTTCTAATTATCCGTTTCTGAGTAGTAAACACCCATATCGCTGCTGGTTAGTTGGCCCAAACACGTATATCTTATCTTAAACTTGAGCCGATACATGCGAAATAACTATCTACTATCGAAGTAGGTTCTTCGAAAACGTAGTTGGTAACATGTGCGATTTAAGGCTACTATTACTTTATCACACTGATATGCAAATGACTTCGTCCTTCTGGGTAGAGGTGGGATACGCACACAACTCAGTTAGTTGTAATTACCGACGTTTCTCCACCATTGTGTGGGCTTTATCTACAATACCGAGTATCGTGTATTTACTTACGATTGGTCCTTTTAGGTACGTCATCTCAATATTTACAATCATTTCGTTTATTACTATAATATGAAATAACACCACATCCAACGCACTTGTATCCATTTTATGCTATTTTTCTGTACTTTTTGCATGATTTCGTTTCATTGCGTGTTTAACTAGAACTAGAAATTGCTTCATAAAACAACATTTCTTTGAATGCATAGTCTAATAATTAATTCCAGCTAGATTGCCAAAGTATCACACTGTGCCAACCTTATCTTAATTATTATTAAAGTGCATCAAACAATGCCTGTATTATTTCTCAAAATATGTAGTAACGATGAACCATCCAACGATAAAATGGCCCGCGATAAGTGGTCCCGGCAATGAGTTGGCCACGATGAACTCGCCATCACGAAACGTCATAAACCGTCTATTATTACATCTAAAGACTTAATAAATGCTCAAGACTTTTTAATTTGTTGGAAAAAACATGCAATGTAAACAAATTATATGGTCTCCAAATATTTAACGTTAATGAAGCCAAGAAACAGGTTTCGGTAAGTGGAGAAAGAGTTAACAGTACAACTGTATGTTGATGGCAAAGCGAACGTCGGTACATCCCTCCTATGATTATCCTTAAAAGGATGGGAATGACACAAGAATTAATAATAGTTTAATAGAAAATTTGGAAAATAGCTATATTGATTTACACTTATTTGTCAAGTGGTTTTTATTTTGTATTCATACCGTACAACCTAAATGACAGAAATGTTTTATTATGTTTCGATGAACACACTACTTAAAGCAAAAAAACTAAACTTTTCAGCTTTAAACGTAATCATGGAGTTATTTTGTTTCAATTTCTTAGACACATGACTCACAACCACAGCCCCTTGATGTATTGTTTTTCAAAATTTTTAGAAACATTCATCTATATTCACGAAATTCAGAAATGTCGTATCACCGTTTTAAGTAGATCAAATTTTGTTCCTGCTTATCGCCGAACTGGGAAATTTAAAAAATGCAGCAAGTAACTTTAAAAATACGAGCATACTGCCAATAAACAAAAATTCTTTTGGATACCATTATAGGGATCTGCACAAAATCTCTTAACAGAGTCCTTTTTGAAATCTATTTTATACGGTTATTCACGTAGCCCGTTGGTTAGAAAATTATAGACTTCCTGAAATTTTATTAATCCGAAAGATATATGGCCATAATCGACTACTCAAAAGTCTAACTCAAATATTTTCCAAATGACAACACTTTCGGATATACCGGAAATTGACACCCTATTTGTTGTTTGAATGGAATGATTCTATTTTGACACCATATCTAAATTCTACATTAAATTTTATGATCACTATCATTATATTGTCAAAACATGTGACATAGTTTTTGCCATAATGTAAATTTAATGCAAAAAATTAGGTTTGCAGGCCTCTCTTAAGGAATTCACTACTTTTGAACCATTAGAAATAAATAAGTGGATTATTGTATTGTGATGTACTGCGATTTTTTCAAGTTGGCAATCGGAAACGGTGAAATATTTAATTTTTTCAAATGGCAGCCACCATTTCTGACGGCATAAATGGATGTAAAATTAAATTTTAGGATCAGTTTAATTGACATTATGCATTTCTATCTTCAGTTCTTCACTCTTTTGATAAAACTATCCTTGTTTTCTAATTTTTTAAATAATCGATTACAAGTGATCAAAAAATGGTACAATATGTCTCAACATGTCGAACTTCAAGAGGTTCGAAACTATTAAAGCACAATCTCACTATCAACAACAACATTATGCAGATATGGTTCAATTATATAAATTGTACAAATTAATTGAAACAACCACAGTTGCCACATATTACACAATGCCAACGTTAGTGGGTTTTTTGACATTTCGTTTTTTCCAAAGCCTCCTACAACTTAGTAAATTGTAGACTCGTTAAACATTTGTAATAAATTGTTAGTAACTAGTGGTTGCTATGGTTACTGCAATGCAATTATTCAAAACAATTGGAACAACAGCATAGTTTTATCAAAAAATTGCTAATAGCTTAAAAACATCTGAAGATAGCAATGCATACTGTTCCTACTGGTCCTAAAATTTAATTCTACATCCATTTCTGTCATCAGAAATAGTGAGTGCATTTCGAAACAATAAAGTATTTGACAGTTTTATTACTTCGAAATCTTTGAAAAATCGCAGTAAGCAAATGCAAGTGTCTAAAAATCAAAACACAAAAAATAATTTATTTTTCTTCAATATTTCAAAAATAAAAAAAAAAATTTAAAAGGTCCTTGCAAACCGATTTTTTGGATTAAATGTTACATATGTCAAAAACTATGACACCCTCTTGCCAATACGGTGGTGCTGAAACATAAAAATTTAATGTAGAATTCAGATGTTAAAGAAAAGGGTCGCCATTTTGAAAAATATTTTAGTAACACTTGAAGTAGTCGAGTATGGTCATATACCATATATCATATGAATGGAATTTCAGAAAGTCGATATCTTTCTAACCGACGGGTTACGTGAATCACTCTGTATATGTACGTAACTAACATATGGAAGTAATAAATAGTATATGTTTTTGACAATCTTGTATCTTTTAATATCAATTTTTTAAGCGACTACCCCTAAATTCTCTTCTTTAATCTTGTTTGCTGCATCATCTCCAGTTCATCAACCAACAGTAAAAAAAGGAAATTGTTCTATTAGAATTAACATATTAAAAGTAATAGCTGCATTCCATTTACGGCATTTGTCTCATTATTCTTTAGTACTGTTGCCACGAGTCGCGCAAATACTTTAAGATGAAACTCCTTGGGATAAATTTACAAGATAATTCAACTGTTACCATCAACATTGACAGTGCTCATCATGTACCATAGTCTGCTTATTACGTTTTTATTATTATATAGTAGTTATTTTAAAAGTGTAGTTAATATTAGTTTAATATTTTCAATAATTTACCAAGCAAACCGTTAGTTCAAATTAAGTCGTAAATTACAGTGCAAAGTGTCAAATATAAACTCTGAATAAAATGAATTTTAAAATTTTCTTAACAGCCGATTCAAATAATACTTTCAACCTAAGCTTTGAGAAATATGGCGTTTCTTTTAGAGTCTATTTGTTATTTAAAACTAAAATACAATTTTTTTTATTAAGAAGAAGAAAACAAAACGTTGTAAAACGTAATCTCTTAAGTTAAAAACAAGCGTTGGCACAGAACTCCCATCATTCTGATACTAATAAACGTGTAAAAGAGTAACGAAAGTGTGCGACGATATAAAACATTTGCTGGAAAAATAAAATAAACGTCTCACATCGTCGCAACTCGCAACTTTTGGTGATAGAATAAATAAAAAACAAAACGATTCGTTGTACAAAAAATTAACGTTTAAGAAAAACGAAAAAGTGTACAGACAAGTAATTTTAAAATCTAATCATAAATTGCAGTAACGGCCACCACTTGTTTAAATGTATCTAATTGGTAAGTCATTAAAACGAAAGTTACGGCTACCTACTACCATTGATAAGTCTGGACAATTGCGTTTTAGAAAAAAATAGTTTAAATACATATTATAGACAATAAAATATCCAACAACTTTCCATTTACAAAAATTGCGTTTTAGAAAAATAGTTTAAATGAATATTATAGACAATAAAACATTCAACAACTTTCCATTTATAACTCTTTTTGTATCTTCTTAATACATATTTTTGGTTTGTCCGTCCGTATGGAAGATGGTAGCCACGTGCTCCATCACCACTACTTTTAGTCACAACTTCTATATAAATAGTTATTTACATTAGAGTGTGGAAAGTAGGATTTTACGGCGCGACAGCTTTGTTGGCGAGTTCATCATTAGCTCGAGCGCCGTAAAATCATTTTACACGCGAAATTTGTATAATATTCTTTGACCGACGGTCATCATCAGAAAGTAGAAAAAGAACAAAATTATTTCTACTGATTTTAATTAGGGATGGCTGTTTATTTGTTTAACTGACGTTAGATGACGCCATCAATATCAACATCAATAAAAAAAATTAAATTCTGTACATTATCGTGTCAAGTATAGTGTAAAGTAAATTTCTTAAAATCAATTTATCGGATTTTATACTTAGTTTATTTTTAAAACGTTCCCAAATAGCAAATAAATCAGCCACTAGTTTACCGCATAGTAGTTATACTTTACCGCATAGTAGCCGCATTTTACCGCATTGTGTGTAAAAAAAATGTATGAATAACTGAAAAATGTGCTTCACAGTTCAGGAGGCCAAAAAACATATTTGGCTATGGGAGGAACTAACCCACGACCTACGAGAGTTATTAGCAAGACGTTCTAACAACTAAACTAATGGGCCTATTGAATGTTGTGTGTATTTAATTTCTTATAACGATAAAGTTATTTTACTACTTTCGTTTATTTTTTAGCCACAAAAATAGATAAAAAGCACTAACACTTTTCTTATTTACTTTTTTATTGTGACTGCAACTGAAAAATAATAAACCTATTGTTGTTTTAAAAAATTTTTAACATTGATGTATAATTAGAAATTTAGTAATCCATACCCTCATTTGTTTAGCGTAAACGTTGGTTGCAAAACAATATCAATAAATGCCTGTCTTAGTGGGGAAAAATAAGTTTTTTGTGTAAATTTAAAAATACTTTTATGTAGTTGTACTGTGTTAGATTTGATAGGTTATACATTAATGATCTTTTTTACATTTTTAGTTTTTCCTTTTTTGTAAGACTCCAATTGTCTCCTGGAGTTGTCGAGAACTCACCGACTCGACTTAGTCATGACCATGAAAAATGTCTTTACTAAAACAGGAATTAACAATCCGCTTTTTTAAGACTGATTTTTGTTATATCCATTTGACGTTATTTTACATTATCATTTCTGTTTTGATTGAATTGATTTATTTAAAATAAGCTTTGCTTTACTTTCTGCAAATTAAAATTTTTAGTTTATGCATGTACAGACTTACATTACTTTCTCCACCAGCTATCGTCTGGGTCTCAGTTAGTAATTAATATTATTATTAAATCAATTAGTATCAGGTGATATCATATCTCTGTAACCACGGATCAAAAAATAGTTTAAACAAAAGTTTTGTATAATCATATTATAAACAACTTTTATTTGAAAAAAACAAGCGTTTACCGCAAAACTCTACATCACACTAATAAGTGAAAAACAAATTGCGTTTTAGAAAAAAAATTGTTTAAACAAAAGTTATAGACAATAAAATTTCTATCCAGTTTTTTTCTCTCAACTTTTTTTTAAATTGATATTAGGTGGAGATATTGCTACAACAATTATTGTGACGTGATTGTTATATCTCAGTAATTACTTAACGAATCAAAAAATAATTTAAACAAAGATGTGTATAAATAAATTATAAACCACTTTTATTTACCACAAAATTGACTAATATAAATAGTTTTCCTAAATATTTCAAAAATTCAAAAATCTGTGTTAGTTAACTGCCTTTTGATTAACATAGAATATGTCCAAATAAATCAGATCTGGAGAATTATAAACAAGGTCAATGTACAAAGTTTCATAAAATCGGACGGGTGGTTTCTTGATATCTTGTTTAAGCATACGGAAGGACGGCCGGCCAGCTGGCTTCATTTCAACGTACGAACTCTAATTCGTCGGAAAAAGTGAAAAAAAAGAGGTGTTAAAATTTTTGGTTTGGAAAACGTCGCATAACTACCACATCTTATATATATATATATATATATATATATATATATATATATATATATATATATAAGATATAGACTATATGTGGAAATAAATTTTGGAATACTCAAGATTTCAAAATTTATATAAGTTAACGGCTCTTTTGCCTAAATAGATTATGCCCAAAATCTAAGGAGACCTGCACTGTTATAAATAAGAAAACTCTGGCAGCGCTTCTCCTGATCTCTTATTTACATACGGACAGGCGGCCAGGAAGCCGACCTGCCGATCGGCGATCGGACAAAATCTTATTTTACTTTATTGTAACGTATACACTCTAATGCGTTGGAAAAAAGTTAAAAAAAAAAAAAAACAGGGGTTTGCATAGAACTCTACATCGTTCTGAAAATAACAAACGCGTAAAAGAGTTTGCTCGAAAAAAATATAATAAACGTCTGATAGCCTTAAAACGAGTACCGCACGCACGTTCCTTTTAAGATGGGTTAAAAAAAAAGAGAGAAAATAAAAATTGCGTTGTAGAAAAAATAATTCAAACAAAAGTTATACACAATAAAATTTACAACAACTTGTTTTTTTTTTTATAATTTTTTTATAATTAGTATTGGGGGCGATATTGTTAAAACAATTAGTGTCACGTGATAATCATATCTCAGTAATTACTTATCGGATCAAAAATAGTTTTGAACAAAAGTTGTGTATAAAGAAATTATAAACTTTTATTTGATAAAACAATGTGTAAAATAAACATTTCTGAAAATATTCTAAGATTTTAAAATCTATGTTGGTTAACGGTCCTTTCAGTTTGTTAGATTATGCCCAAAATCAAATCACATTTGGAGACCCATGTGCAAAGTTTCATAAAAATCGGACGGCGGTTTTCTTGATATCTTGTTTACATACGGACGGCCGGCAGTCGGACAGAAATTTTTTTACTTCATTACAACAGTGCTAACTCTAATTCAAAAAATAGAAAACCATAATAAATATGAACAGATAAATGTGCAAGCTGAAAATTCTCATCTGTGACCTTAGGTGTATACTCATATATAACTCAAATGTTGGCTTCAGAAGAGCTATGTCGTTTACTTGCAACAAAATGTTACGAATTCTGGGAATATTATAAGTCAGTAACATTGAGCACTTTGGACCTAGTCGAGAAATCTTAGCAAACACTGGATTTCCCCCTAACAATAGGAACTAGCATTAATCTAAGAATACCAAATATATCAATATAACTGCAATATTACCTTTTAATTATACACCGAGAACCAGATTTCCATTGCACCATACGAATAAATAAATTGAATAAATTTTTGCTCTTGCAATCAATCAGTTCAAGCGTTAGGTAGATAGCTTGCCATTTGTACCACTATTGAACAAATCATAAACACCAACATATAAACAAAAAAGTATTGCCAAAGGTAGAACGTTGCTTTAGGAGTACTGTTTTTAAGGCTCCCCTGAGTCGTGTGATGATTTGTCAACAAAGGTGCTAATAACAAAATTGATCACTAATTGGATATAGAAAATTTTAAATTTTCTCTCAAATGATATAAAAAAAGCAGAGAAAAAAATTACTTTTGATCAATAATGATATAAAATGTAAACTACCAGTAGGGACATAAATTTAATTTTATAATCTCAACTAATTTGTGAGATAATTTCTTTTTCGTTAACTACTACAAGACCATTTTTTGAAAAATGATGTCATGTAAAAACGGTCAAGAATAAGATATCATAATTTAGGTTTTATAAACTGGACAATTATAGACATCTAAAAGGAATTATAAGTTTGTATTTAAAATAGAGAAAAGTTGAAGGTCTGAAAATATTTTAGGGAGAACGAAAATGATCAATTATGGCTGCTTTTAATGCACACTCTACGCAGATCACTATCTATACTTAATTTAAATTTAGTCAAATTTAAATACATAACTATATTTTTATTTACTTTATTTTATTTATTATTCTAACTAAAAAGTACATTTACATACACGATTAATATGTAGAAATTAATAATAATAATATACAATCAAAAAACAGTAGTGTAAAACTTTGTTATTACTATTTAATAATAATTAAATTAATTGAAGGTATTCAATAATATTGTTAGCACATAAACATTTAAATATAAGTTGTATTTCATTTTGACACTTATCATTGATAGTTTAATCAAAAGTAAATTAGATGTTTTTTGAAAATTGAATAATAATAATGTAATGTGTTTAGTTTAAATTAATGGTATTATTGTTATTTTGGCTTAAAAAACATCTTATGCAGCAACTTAAAGTCATAAATATGTTGCCAAACTACCAAAAATAATAGTAATGATTAAAAGTTTCCTGGTATATTATACCAAAGATGATTTTAAATATTTTCCAGCAATTTGTTGTACATATACCACATTGACTCTTAGCTACAAGCTTGTATATCAGCTGAAGAAGATGAGAAAAAAAGGACCTTTCGTTCATCCATTTAATAGTTAGGTTGGAACAATAAACCAAATTATGTAGTTATGAGAAGGATGAGCTTTAGAAAACTCCTTTCTCATTTTTACATATTTTCCCTATAATTTTAATTTGCTTTTTCTTTAAACTTCATAGGAATCTAGCAAAATACACCGTTCTACTGAATTGACGACTAAAATTTCTAGACCTTTTTTGTAGTTTTTAACTACAACTGTGTTAAAAAAGTAAATGTTCATAAAAGGACCAAAAATTCTATTCTTAAAATTATTAAAATCAATCCCTATTCTAAAATAATTACCCAGTAACAAAATAAATACAAAATTTTGTTTTCCTGATTTCTTATTTTTAAAATTAAATTAAATGGTCAAAATTAATCAACAATAACTCTACTTACTAGAACTGTGTCTATTATAACGTAAATATTAAAATAATTTTCAAAATTTTTTTAAATCGTAAATTGGAAAAACCTTACTGAAGAACCTACAAGATAAAATCTCTTCAACGACCTAGAGAGCAGTAATAAATGTTGCTCCCATTTTACTCTTTCTATGTTTGCCTCTGCTCTTTTGTCTTTCTTGCTTTTTCTCATGAACTTCCAAACTTGTCCTTCGTTTCTTATTCATCAATCTCTTATTCTAATCTTTTTTTTCTACGTTCTTCTTTAAATATCATCTTAATGTATTCTTCAATTTTCCTTTTCTGACTTTCTGACACTCTCTATTCCACCATTCATTTCGTTTTCCAAATTCTTCTGTTTTCACTCTACAATTTCTTTTTTCTGTTGCTTCCTTCCTATTTCCCTTGTCTCTCTATACTTTCTTCCGTCTATACCTTCCTTTTTGTTTCTTTTTTTCTGTGCCTTCTTCTCCTCTTCCACCAGGTTTCTTCTAACGGTTGATGGTCAAATTTTCACTTTCTCTCAATTTTAGGCTTTTCTGTTTCTTCCATACTTCTTTCACTTGTAATTAATTACATAGTCTATTACTGACTCTATTCTTCCTTAGATGAACGTGTATTCCCGTTTTGCTCCATCCTCCACGTTTTCGTTTGATACTGTCCATCCTTTCTTCTCTGCTCATTTATTATTTTATCTCTTCATACTCTTTTTACCCTTCCATTTACTATTGTATCGTCTTCCCTCCTATCCTTGCATTGAAATCTCTTCTTAATATTAGCTTTCCTTCATTTTCTCTTTAATTAGGTACTTTCTTTATTTTATCCTTAGCTGTTTCATTTATTTTCCATAAATTTTTATCATTTCATGGTTTTCTACTTTTCTATTTTTACATTGGTTTTCATTAGCCCAGTGAACTTTTCCTCTCTCCCTTTTTTCTTTTTCCATTCGTTTTTCACCCTCTGTTATTATTCCTCTCTTTACTCTACCTCTTCTTTGTTTTGTTTGCAAATTATTTGTCCCATGTAAATTCTTCAGGCATCCTGTCTGTTCCTTTGTCCCATTTTATTTCTTTCCATTTTCTTATTCCTCCTTCTTTTCCTCTTCTCATTTTCTAGTTTTTTCTGTTCACTTTCTTCACTTTCCTTCCTTTTTCTATTTTGCCTTCTAACCTTATCTTTGTTTGTATATCTCTTTCTGTATTCGTATTTATAAATCGTAACACCTTTTTATTTTGTAATATCTCTAATTTTTCTTCTACACTTCCTACCTTTGTCAAGTACTATTCTCATGTTTATCTCTACCTTCTTCCAATTTCCTTCCATCCCCATGTTATTCCTTAGCACGTTTTGCAGCTGAATTTTATTTCTTTGTTGTTTCCGTTTACTTACAACTTTTTACCCACTAAATTTGTCTTCTTCTTTTCTTTTTCCATATTTTCCCTTTTTCTTAGTTTTCCACCTTTTTCTCTAGTTTCTTGCACTTATTTTCCCATTTCTCGTTGATTCATTTGCGCTCTTAATTCCACTACTTCCTCGTTCGTTCTTGCTTAGTTTATTTTTATAAACTTAATTTCTTTAGCATCTCTATACATAAATCTCCTATTTCCCATTCTTCTTTTCTTTCCGCTCCTCCATTTTGACTTTTCTTCTTACCTTTCCCTACCTTTTTCTAGCGATCTCTCCATGTTTTTACTTCTTCAGAATACTTTATATAACTCTTCTTCCGTCTTTCTCTTTTCAAGTCATGCATCCGTGTTTTCTATTTTGTGTTAATGTAATTGCTCAAACCCTTCATTATTAAAGATTTAAATCACTATAATCCCCAATTAAGCCACCTTATTTCCACTTTTTGAATATGTTGCTCACGATACCATATTACAACACCCTCACTTTCCCTTATAAACGATTATCGTATCTTCAAAAGAAAAAAGAGTTAGGTGATTAAAATAATGGGACGATTCTTATTTTTTAATAAACAATCCCAGAAACAAGTGACGCGATAGCAGAAAGTCACAAAAACCTAAACCCATAAAATCACTTTATGAGTTTGATTATTTTAAAATATACAAGGTGTTCCATTTAAATTACAAAGTAATAACGATTCTAGTTTGAATTATAAAAGACGACAATCTGTGTTTATAATCACTGCGTACTTGAATTTCAATTAAAATAAAACTTAATTCTAAAATAAAGTACCGGATATGACAATATTCTTTCCTTTTTCATTTAATTAAAAAAAATGTTAATGACAGTGCAGCGACATTATCTTAACCATGTGTATTTTTTGCAAAACTTGTATGTTTTGTTTACGCACAATTAGTACAGATAATCCTAGTAAAGTGGTTATTGAATGTAAGCACCCCGTAACTCCTAACACAATTCAGGAAAATACCTTCAGAGTACGTTGATGTTAATGCAATTTTGAACCTTAAAGACAAATTAGATTTTGCGTTTTTAATTAAAATGTGACCTTAAAACTTTTTTTCAGTCATGGATTACATTGAAGAATTTACACTTCAAAAACTCTACCGCTTTATTTAAGCTTTTTTAAAATTATTTTTTGTATTACGGCTAAAGGAAATGGTTATCTAAGTGTATGGTTTCATATTCAAATTATTAAGGCATCTACAAAAAAACGGTAAAAATTGAGCCGTAGTTCAGACATTATCCTCATGTAAGGCTATAAGAGAATTTGATAAAATAATAGTTTTCTCGTATTCTTATAAAATTGATGTCATTTGAGTTGTGAGGAAGTAAAGGAAGAATAAAAAAAAAAAAAAGGAAAAAAAAAAAAAAAAAAAAGAAAAAAAAAAGAGAAAAAAAATATTTTTATTTTAAAAATTAAAAAAAAAAAAATTTTTTTTACCTACCTGTATTCTTGAGGAGGAGGTTTTTTAAAAAAAAAAAAAAAAAGGAAAAAAAAAAAAAAAAAATTTTTTTTTTTAAATTAAGAAAAGATTGGATTAAAAAATAAAATAAAAATAAAAAATTTAAAAAAAAAAAAAAAAAAACAAAAAAAAGTAAAACAATCTTCATTCATTTCCCTAATCCTTATTTCTCAAAATTTACAACAACCCACTAACAAAAAAAATAAAAAAAAAAAAAAAAAAAAACCAAAAAAAAAAACAAAAAAAAAAAAAAAAAACCTTTCTTTAAAAAATTTTTTACCTTTTTTAAAAAAAATTTTAAAATAAATAAAACTACAAAATATTATTAATTTACAAAAAACCAAAAAAAAAAAAACACATCACACCAACAAAACACACAGAACTTTCTTTTCTATACTAATTACCTATAAAAAAAAATACAGACGATAAATTTTAAATGGAAAAAATGTTCAATAAATATTATATGGAACACTGATAAAGTCTGTATACTATTGGCGCGGAGTAATAAATCATAATTGCTTGAAATAATTCTTTATTTTCTTGTGAAAGCGGTACTTCTACGGTTAAGTAAAACCAATAAATTCTAACCAAAATACGATCATTGTGCCGCTCTTGCAGCATATCGACCCATCTAGGGTCTGAGAACAATAGTTTAATCTGTGTAAACACGTTGCCATCAGCCCAGGTACTGACGAAACGAGAATCATAGCCGTAGATGTGGGTATTATACCAAGATACAAAAATAATGGTATATAATACGTAAGAAGTAAAATTTGTAATGTGATCTACTATACAAATAAAATAAATAACATATAAATAATATATGACATAAATATAAAATAAAATAGTAATGCAGATATCGTCAGTACATTTATTACAATTACAATTAATTTGCGGGGACCGATTTTTAGGCATCAAAAAGTAAATTTGGCTCAATTATAAAATTATGTGGTTGTCATGGAAACTTATCAAAATGAATAGATAAAAGTAACAGGCATAAAAATGTTCATTTAAATAACAAGACATTAGTAGGTAAAATAGGTATATTTAAAAATAACTGACAATACTCACTCATGGTTACAATAAATGGTGTTTAGAGAGTAGAACACTGTTTCAGGCACATTACGCTTGGTCATTTAACTTTCTTCCTCGTCTGAAATTTCCATTTCGGAATCAGAATCGCTGTCTTGTGTGTTTACTGATATAATAATTGGCTCCAATGTTATCTCTACTAAATTATCCAGTTGCCAACATTTGTCTTCTTCCTTAACGACATGAGATACACAGTTCTTCCATCTTTCAGGTGTTACTTTGTTTAATGCATTTTCCAGAAGTTTTTCACGTCGTCGAGTTTAAAAGTGGTATTGTTACGAGCGACGTCACCTTTACTTGAGCCCAAACCAACTCTATAGGATTCAGCTCACAATGGTAAGGTGGTAAACGCAGTACTTCAATGCCCCGATTCTTTGCCATTTCGTCAATAACATGACGTATATACTTATTCTTATGAACTTTAACAATATCCAATAATTCTCTTTTCACCATGTCATCCTCAAAAGTTATATTCTTAACAGATAACCAATCTATAATTTCTGCTTTCCTCCAAGCGCTGGTAGGTAAATTTTCGTATCTTCGTGAGTGGTAGCTGGCGTTGTCCATAACTATTATAGATCCTTGGGGTATCAAATCTAGCATCTGCTCAAAATATTCTTCAAACACATTAGCATTCATGTCTTCGTGGTAGTCGCCAGTTTTCTTTGATTCGAATTCTAACAAACCACCATCTACAAAGCCATCTTCATTGCCAATATGAGTAATAATTAACCGTGTTCCTTTCCCAGAAGGCGGTCGAAATCCTGTCGATAGCCCTTCTATAAATCCTTGTCGAGCACTCGTAACGGTATTATCATGCCATGTTTTTTACGGTATGTCCTGCATTGATCCAGGTTTCATCCAAATAGAATATACGCCTGCCTTCACGCCTATATTTTCTTATTTCCCGAAGATAATTTCTCCTCCATGTAATAATCTCTTGTTTTTCAATTAAAACGGATCTTCTATTTATCTTCTCCCAAGTAAACTTCAACTTGCGAAGAAGTTTCCACAGTGTTCTACGACTCATTTGGGGTAGATTTTCATCCTCATTTACTGCTAGTAAAATCTTATCGATTGTAGGAATCTCTTTCCGTAAGTAGAACGAGTGAACCTTTCTACGGACAGAATTCCTCATTGCATCATCTAATTCCATCGGGCGCCGACCAGGAGATGGAAGTGGGTGAAGCACTTGTCCCAAATTTTTCTTTCCCTCACTAGTTTATAAATGGTGGATTTTGATATTCCCGTCATTGCAGAACATAATCCTACAATATCATCGACACTTTTGCAGGGTGTTGACATCGAACAGCGTCATGCACATTTAAAATTATAATTTTTTCATTAGCAGATAACGCACCACTTTTAACACGTTTTGCTGGTGAAAAGTTTTCCATTTCAAAATTATTTGCACTAACACACAAACAAACAAACAAGCCGATTCATTGCTAATAACAAACTAAACATATTTTTCATTTAGAAAGTATACGAAGCCCTTCGGTCAAACAACTAATTATCTGTAATCTTTCGCAGAAATTACAACCCGTCTGCCGTAATGACTGCGCTAACGACCCCACTTTACCTGATGATAGATAATCCAACACACATTTTGACGCTAAAGAATAATTGTTTTAAAATTACTTTATTTAGCTATATCGATTCTTAATTGTAATAATAAGAAACAAACCACATAATAGTAAATAATTTTTTTGAAATATTCCACAGTTTAATAAGATACAAATAGATTCATAACTTTTGTAAAACTCAGTATACGTACCTATATAAAATTAAAATTTAAAATAGACAAATTGAGAAACGACACATTTGTCATTTATCGATTTTAGAGTTTAATTTTATATTCAAATACTGTGTTTTACAAAAGTTTTGTATCTATTTATATCTTATTAAACGGTGGAATATTGCTGAATTAAATTATTTACTATGAAAAATAGATTCCACAAAGTAAGGATTGAAACAATAAAAGAAACCACATAATAATTCATATCAAGGTAGATTTTACTATTATAATATATTTACCTACTAAAATATGATTTTCCAAACGTATCAGGTACCTACGCCACTGCAATACGGGAGATTCGATAATTCTGACAGGTTTATTACTCCGCGCCAATAGTATACTGAGTATAGTTTGAAAATCAAATTTTAAAAAAAAAAATTTGTTTAAAAAATTTTATATAATAAAATTTTTTTTTTTTTATTTATATAAAAAAAAAAAAAAAAAATAAATTTATTATTAAAAAAAATAAAAAAAAAAAAATTATTTTTTTAATTTAATGAAAATTTTAAAAAAAAAAATAAAAAAAAAAAAAGAAAGAAAAAAAAAAAGAAGAGTGGAGAGAGGAGGGGGGGTGGGGAGGGGGGAGGAAAAAAAAAAGGTATGAGGAAAAATAAATAAATTAATTAATGATTAAGTTTGGGTGAGCTTAAAAAAAAAAAAAAAAAAAAAAAAAAAAAAAAAAAAAAAAAAAAAAAAAAAAAAAAAAAAAAAAAAAAAACGTAAATTAAACTAAAATTATTTCAAATCTTTGCGATGTCAAAATTTTTGTAAATAGGTATCTACAATTACCATTAAACTAAGAAACATATTGCACAATTAAAAGTATCAAATATTTTTAGGCGAACCATGTTACATAACACGCTTTTATTAACGACAGAAAATGCAGGTGCAATTAAAACGCTAATACTTGAACATAAATTACAAGCGATACCTATTCGATAAATAAAAGACGTTTATGACGATTGCTTAAACTTTAAACATCAATTATATTGCATATTTTAAAATACTAATCAAGTGTTGTAAGTTTATTAAAAACGAATAAATATAAAGTAATTTCGCACCTAAAATCGTATTAAAATTGTTATTTACAATTAAAAAGTTGTAAAAATATTATAATTATTATAATAAATAACGATCGTTAAATTTTAATTTTTTTTTGTAGGTATTCAAATTTTAATAAAACAGGTACAGAATACGTTTCTTTTGTGTGTTAATGGAGTTATTTGTCGATGAGCGTGAAATTTTCAAAAGGAAACCGCGCGGTCAAGGAAATTCTTTCCTACTTTCCTGTAAAAATGAAAACTGTATTCGCATCAGACTGCGCGTATAAATGTTAGAACGCTTGCCTAGGTGTCGCTACGTGTGCATTCTTTGCGAGTACTTGTTTAATTTAATTATAATGAACGTTAAACAATTTAATTATGCTGAACACGCAAATTAATACAATCGAGGGAATCTTTTTTTTTTTAAGTAATGTGAGATATTTTTCAAAACGCGTGTGTGATTTTTCTATATAAGTACGTCTTTCATTTTACGTTGTGGAGGACGTTAAAAAAAGTAAAATCAAAATAATTGGAGATTTATTCAAACTCGCGCCGTTTTTATTGACTGTATATAACATAGTGAGCAACAGGAAGTAGATAAATTTGCATTTCGGCCAAGCTATTTTTAGTAAATTTGTCCGTGAAAAAATACTGTCAATTATATAGGTACACCGCAACCCCCTCGAATGCGACACACTATTAATGATTAGTATTTGAAAACTAGTAATTGATTTTTTTATTTTATGCATTTTAAGCATTCGATTATTTTTATAGTAACAATAAAAAATACGTACAAGATTAATGATTAAATAAGATTTGAATATTTCACAACAAGAAACGTCGGGTTTTTGCAAAATGTGGCAAGAAAGTTTTTCGAAGCTACCTGACTCAAAAAGTGACAGGTATCAGGTAGACGTCATATTTCAGAGATGTTTATTTTCCGAATTTCTCAGATCACGGATTATCCTTCTACAATAAAGTAGTAGTAAATTTTGTAAAATCCATAAATACCCCAAAGTCGGCCGGTCCTTTTATATTGGACTAACACTTGCCAGTTTAACTTTTAGGTCACTGACTTTTTAGTACTATTATGTTGAGTAGGTAAATAGGATTTTCTAGTGACGTTTTACTTTTTAAATTTTTTTTTTCGGTAAAGGAGTTTAATAAATCACGTCGGATTATGATGCCCTTTTCGTACGACTAATTTTTAGTTTATGTCATGTTTGTGTGATATGCAGATTTGAGTTGCATATACATTTATGCAAACCACGATGTGTTGACTTTATTTTACTAAAGGTGCTTTCATAAATCTTAATAGAAACTCAGATGTTTATATAAAATTAGAATGTCTGTGTCAGGTTTTTGACTTTTTATGCAATTTGAAGACTTTTTAAAAAACCTACTTTACAAATATTTTTTGACCGAATACTATTTGCACGAATAAAAGCTCATTAACATAATAATAATAACTAGGCGCCAGTGTTTACCAAAAAAGTATTTACTTTTGAAATCATAAGCTTCAATAAATATAGAGAAAGTAATGTCAGAGCAGATACAACATAAAGTTTAAATCCCACGAGACATTCTCCGGGACATTATTTTGGCCAAACTTTAGGGTAGGTAAACTTCCGGTCATGCTTTTATACTACGGCAATAAAATTTAAATTGTTTAAACGACCGACGTTTCTAAAATGCAACGATTATTACCCGCAATAAGTATTGTAATTAAATTTTGAAAATATTGCGATTCATACCTTAGTAGCGGATTTAATTTTAATAAGATATAAACTCAATAACAAAGATATTTTTTATTTGGATTAGTTCGTTTGATGACGGACGTTTTCTTTTTTTATACCTACATGCGCAATAATATTTATCTTGCGTTGTTTTAAAAATAGCATCGACCGATCGTTAAAAAAGATTTGAAACGGCGTAATCAGTGGGTGGTATCGGTAAAGAAATAATAAGTTAAAAAACGTTTTTCTTCAACAAAAGTCATAAAAAGGATCCGTGTTAGATAATCGTAACTAAACTACAATAGAAGTTTGAGAGAATGAGCTCAACCGTATGTTACATGAAAAAAATCACAAAAAAAAACGCGGACAATAACTGGAGACCCCATTCAAGGAGACAAATCAGTTTACAGAATATAGAGAAAGGTTATCTGTCTATTCTTCCAAGTTCAGTTGAGAGGTTGCAAAGGAACTCGGCGGGTAGATGATAGAAGATAGGGTATAAGGGTAAGGGTCACAGACTCGGTCTAGGACATCGAAGGGAGTCGCTTCTCGGTAGGGGTGTGTAGTAACATTGTAAAGAACGACACGTTAGAACTGTTGGATGAGCAACGGTGATAAAATCCACGTAGGGGTTTTAAAATCATTTTATTCTTATTTCTTCTCCGTTCTAAGTCTCGGTAATTATATAATTAACTGATTGTTTTTAACATTTTTATTTTGTGCAACCCTGGTGATTTTCAGGTGTTGAGGATACGGTGTCCTGTGTCAGGATCTTGTCACCTCGGTTATAGAAAAGTACGTAACGCCTACGACACCTACCTACGTGTCAGAATATTTCATCCAGGTATGAAACGCTTCCTTTAAAAAATACACGTGGTCGGTAATTTTCGATTAATATTGAATTTCTTTAACGTGTTTAAAGTGTTTCTTATTTCTACATTCAAGGACTAAATTAAAAAAATACGTGTTATTCAGACCGACATCCTTTTTTAAATATTTTTACGGTTAATTCCCAAGCTTAATTGCATATATAAAAGTGTTCGTTCGTTTACAGGAAACGATAAATAATTTTTGCTCATAGTTATTAATTTTATCATTGTTTAAGGTTGATGAATTTTTTAATCGATTATGATTTTGTTATATTTACGGCGGTTGTGGCATTAGCATTTACTTTAAATTTGTTTTAAAAAAAATAAGTTGATGTGACTAGTATTAGGTTTGATGATTAAACGGATACGGAAAGAAGTTATTTTTCCGTATCGTCTATAATAAGGAAATTACGAAAAATAACTTTATAAAACTTTCAATTTCGTCCCGATTGCTCGTAATAAATCCGCACGCAAAGTTTCGGTCTGCATACATATGTATAAGCTGCAAGTGCTATAAGGCCCTATTGTATTGCAAATTCAATGTTAATTTCCCGGCACCGACCGTATGATTTGTCCGCAGCTTCAACAGGTGACTAAATTTAATGGATTTTTAAACTTTAAAGTGCAGCATTTAGCGAAAAAATTTTTTCGGTTGTCAATAAATAATCGCGCAGTTTCATTTCGTCGGTGATGATATTTTTTTGTGTCGTATAAGTTTTGTTACAGAAATATGTAATTGATGGAATTGTGATTTTTTTGTACTGAAGTTCTAATATTCCCGCTTCGGTAAGCTACGTCGTCACCGGAGTGTGCGAGTCCAGCACTCGGGCACGCTCTGTTGCTTAGCTACCGTGTCCCGCCAAGTGTAAACACTTCCCCGCCATGGTGGGGAAATTTACTGCAGGCGGAACGGCTACGAATTCAGCCACTGGTGGTTATTGTATTTGTGACGTAATTCCCTTTGAAGAACGGAATGTATCCAATGGCGCGCGCAAGGACCTGGTGGGATAATGTGGAAGGGGAATTTGATCCTGACATGGAACATTCAGTGTTCAGTGGGTAGTGTATACTGAGTCGTCATGTGTACCGAATGATATGCATAACGCATGAAAGCGTGCTAAAGAAGTGTGTTAGTTTTGTGACGGCAAGTACAAACAGTGTCGACACGACGGCTTGGCGCCCCCACCAGGGCATGGCGGCCACCACGTATCTGCCGGCCAGTAGTGCAGTTACTTCTGATTTAGACGGAAGTAGTGTAGTCGGCATGAATATCGTTGGTGGTTACCATTCTAGTGCGTCTCCGAGATCAGCGGCCGACGCCAGCGAAATGAAGTACCTGCCACAACATCACCATCATCATCACCACCAAATGGCCAGTTCGCCGTCGCCGAATGGTCATCCCGTGTCATTATCGGCCGCGAACCCTTGGGTGAGCTTACAACCTGGTGCGGATCCTTGGGCCGCTTCGATGGCTGGAATGCATCATCCGCACCATCATCACCACCCACATCAAGACGTTAAACCTTTATCTCAACAAGCGGATATGATGCATCGACAACAACAACAACAAAGTATGGGATCTCCACATGCATGGCATGCACCAGTGTCTTCGGCTCATTATAATCCCGGAGGAGCAGGGTCGCCGCTGCAACAATATCACGCGGCTACGAACGGCATGCTAGCTCACCACCAGGCAGCGCCGCAATTACATCACCCCTTACACCGTGATATGCAAAGCCCGCACCATCCGCAACATCCTGATCGGGATGTAGGCGGCGGTGACGAAGAAACTCCAACTAGTGACGATTTGGAAGCCTTCGCTAAACAATTTAAACAACGACGTATAAAATTAGGCTTTACACAAGCCGACGTAGGATTAGCCTTAGGAACTCTTTATGGTAACGTGTTTTCGCAGACAACAATATGTAGGTTCGAAGCGCTTCAACTTAGTTTTAAAAATATGTGCAAACTTAAACCGTTGTTGCAAAAATGGTTGGAAGAAGCAGATTCGACGACGGGGTCTCCTACTTCGATAGATAAAATAGCGGCACAAGGCAGGAAAAGAAAAAAACGAACAAGTATAGAAGTTTCTGTTAAGGGCGCCTTAGAACAACATTTTCATAAACAACCAAAACCCTCGGCGCAAGAAATTACAAATTTAGCAGACAGCTTACAATTAGAAAAAGAAGTAGTGCGAGTGTGGTTTTGTAATAGAAGGCAGAAAGAAAACGGATGACACCGCCGAATACTTTAACAAACGAAATGATGGACGGTATGCCGCCAGGTGGTCACATGCACCCCGGTTACGGTCATCATCCCGACGTTCACGGTTCTTCTCCCATGGGACAGCATTCACATTCGCACAGCCCGCCAATGTTATCTCCGCAGGGCATGGGACACCAGTTAACGGCGCACTAGCATCCAGCCCGTTGGGCCTCCTTGTTACATCACAGCGACAATGGCTAGCGCGCTACATCGCTCATTGAAATCTCCGTTCGGGTGCGTCTTTAAGTGATTTAACAGATTATAATAGTTTTCTGCCCAAAAGTGATAACGTGATGGCCGAGTGTTAAAACTTTTAAAAGACTCACCTAACGAACGGTCGGCTGTTATTAAAATACATACATTCTGAAAAGGAGAACCCGTCGGTTAAAATATATACAAGTAACGAATTAATTAATAGATCAAAATTATATTTTTAAAAATGCTACCTCACTGTATAATTAAAACCGATTAACGCCTAGTCGGAGGCCCACATCGCTGACGGTATTGGTGCAAGTGTTTGTACCTAAAAAAACGAACATTATTGTATATTGACTGTACATATAAAAAAAAGTGATAATGACGCTGTTTGTAAGAAGTATGTGTAATATAATTTAGACGAATGTTTTATCATAAATACGTTTGTAAATAAGAATAATTCTGGTGTAGAAATGTCGTGATTTATACTAAAAAAGAAAAGTTACACCCGGGATGGTTTAATGAATACATCTAAAAAGTAAGTTTGTAATATATAGTATGTCGTACATAATTAATATAAATGAAAATTAAATTTGCTCTTTCGTTGTTATAAAAATTTTTGGTTATAACGTGTCGTGTATTTGAACTGATTTACTTACTTAATTTTGAGCGATCCGTACTTGTTCCCTGATTCACGATTTATTTTTTAAAACATGTTTGATCATAGATTGATGATATGTGTATATATTTATTATTATATTAATTATATATCGTTGTACGGTGTGACAAAAATTAAATCGAAATGTTTTTAAAATAACACGTCTATTATTTTTCAATTCCTTTTTTACCCGTCCATTAAAAATTTGTTATTAAATCAAAGTATTAATAAGCGAAAGCTCGTCATTGTGTGGTTGGTGTTAAAAAAGTGAAGGCGATGGTCGGTGAGTCCTCATTGTTTATTCTTATACTTAGGTACAGCAAATTTGAGAGAAAAGCTAACGATATTAATGATAAGACAAATAAAACCTTCTGTTGACATTCCGGCTTCCAAAATGCTTGTGCCAGCACCTGTTCTGTGCCTCCGAGTAAATACCGAGTCCAATTTTATGTTTAAACACACATATCAACTTATTCATTTCGAAATCATTTGCTTTAAAGAAGAGAAAAAACCAATGGACGGTGTGGCTATTAGACACTTTATTACAACCGGTTTAATTTTGAAGCTTTTTTAACGCGCGCTGATGGTTGTTGTAATCCATAAGATTTGGTCCATGCATGCGAAATTGTTTTTCTTTGACAAATACGCTCGAGTGCATTTGAAAGAATGAAAGATTTAATAAACAACTTATCACGGCCAGTCATAAGTCAAAGTTGAGCAACAAAAAAATAATAAAACCAATCATTTAAAAACTGTACGTAAAAAAAAAACAAACGAACCATCACACGTTTAACCTTCTAGGAAATACTTTTGGAGTTTTTTTTTTGTAGTCTCAGTATTACCGAGGAGTGTTCGCAGTCCGACGCTGTATGGGCCCCGGGCAGGCTTAACTGGCTCTGCTCGATCGAACGCAATCTGTTCACCTACGTCGAATTCTTTTAAAATCTAGAAATATATGAAACCTACCTGCTCGTTTACAACCATAGAGGTAGAACGAATATTTACAAGCGTTCGAATCACCCCAAAAAAACGTGGTGTCAAATCAATCGTACTATTGAAATCATTAGTCTACCCATATCTTTGTCGTGATTAAGTTACAAGTAACTAAAAAAAAGAATACATATTTGTATACCCTTATGTCGTATAAAATGCCCTCATAAAATAATGATATTTAATAACTATATAAAAGTATAACAAATGAAAGCATGTCATCACATTAAGTCCAATTCAATTTAACGCCAGATTTTTCGGCCTGATGTAAAAAAATCGTGAAAATTTCGAGAAAATTATAAAGCGTTGTAGGCAATGTTATTTAATATTTATCAGGTAATTTTTAAGGTGTTGCCAGACTGGATTCGAACCAGTTACTAATGTTCATAAATTACGTATTATACATACTTCCGTATAAACAGGTGCTACCGATCAATCAATTCTTAACGCAAATCTTCTTTCAGTCATACGTAACCAAAACAGAATTAATTCAAAAACTATATAGCGACACAAAATTAATTTTTCCTTAAACGTTAAAACGTGTAAAAGTGTTTTTAATTAGTGCCGACAACAAATTGGGTTGAGTTATGATTATTTAGTAGGATTTTGGGAAGCGAAAGAAAAAAACTTACTTAAGTGATTTAGTAGAATATAAAGTTGATATTATAAATCGTACTACGGAATTCATTCAACGAATAGTTAAGATTAACGAAAACGTTACAAAAATACCTCAAACCTTTTTTTTTATAAAAAAATACAAAAATGCTGATGAACGCTCTCAAAGATGTAATTAAAATAGTCGGGCGTTTTTCGAAAACTATCGTTTATTTCCCGTAAAATAAGAAATTAAATGGGAAAAAGTTTTAACATTCAGATTAAGTCAGTAAATTTGTTAGGTCATTAATAAAATACGAATTCTTTGAAAATAAATTAATTAAAAAAAACAAATATTATAACATTGTCGGTTTGATTAAATCTTTACTGTGATGATTTTCGTTAAATTTAATTTTCCAGTCATTACTAGAACTAAAAAAAAATCGCGTCGACGAAAACTCAAAAAAAAAGTCGCTAAAGTACCGCGTGGTAGTTATTTCACAAACGTTTCCAATCCTACGTAATTAGGTGTGTAAAATATCCTGAATTTTAAAAATATGATAATTAGAAAGTTTAACATATCAATATAAAACTTCGTCGAAATGCGTATAATACAAATTACCAAATTTAACGCGGTAAATACATTCATTTTCGAATAATCCCGTCAAAATTTGAAATATAGCACCTACTGCTAAATAAAAATTTTCTTTATATGTATAAAAATCCATCGATTGTAGAAAGCATAAAAAAAAGTAATATCAAGATTTCTAATAGAAAACGCAACCATCACGAGATTTATTGAACGTTATAACCAATTTTTATTAAATAATTCAGTTGGAGACATTAGAACTTTCAAAATTTGTTCCCTTTCGACGTCAAAAACATAAAAATGCAAAATTTTTGGGGTAACTTCCATATCGTTTGCATATGCATATAATGTAAATATTAACACTGAATTTGCATTACAGATATTATGCCTAATAAAATATTTATTGTGTTAGCGCCCGGGCGTTTGTTATTTCAATCAGAAAAACGTATAATAATTTGCAATTAAACTGTCACAAAATTACGTCGAAGAACCGCATTTTATATATATACAATGGCTGCTACTGTATTGTACTATTTATATTGGACATGAATAATAATATGCCTCCGAGTAGTTGATTCATTGAATAGTCAACAAAGAAGAACAACCTACCATTCAATGTTTCTTCACATTCACTGTCTCTTATAGAAGCAACTTTTCTTTCCCATTCGAGATTACGGTAGATTTTAAAAGCATTCTGCAATATAACATTAATGGAAATTTGAAGTTACTTTAAGGTGCTTTTATTACCGTTATAAGCTTGTTAACTAACGAAAAAATGTGCTTTAGAACATTTAAATATAATGCATACAATAAAATACTTAGTATTAGAGAAGGGTATTATCATTAAATTGTAGAGGTACTAAATTTACCAATTTATTTATAACTAGTGCACCATAAAGCTTATGCCGGCGCACACTTTCAATGTTAGAAGTTATTGAAATTTTTTAGGGTTGTAATTACGCAATACTCGGTTGTAAAGTAATATTATTCTATAATGCAGCTGTTCTAGAATAAAATTTATTTCTTCAATTACATTCTTGTGTACAATAATGTTATTAAACCAGATAACTGCAATTTGCGTTGTAAGGTTAATTCTCTTGTTAAAGAAATCTTGACGACTTGCCTGAAAAATCGCCTATTAAGCTTATAATATATTTCTAATAGGCTATTACAGTTAAACGCATGGAAGGATTGGTAAATGATGCTGCCCTTGTTTAACACGATGTAATTTCAGCGTCACTCACGCATGGGTAATGGCAATCAATTAGAATACCTCATCGTGTTACCAGTTGCAGATGCAGAATTTATATATTGGTACAGCTCAGCATGTTACAGCTATTATATTGTTATAAAGTTAAGGGTGACTTAGTTAGTTTCATAATTTATTATTTGTATGTATAGAATAATAAGAGGGTGGTGGCGGTGGTAGGCTTTAAACATCATATTTTGACTAACAAAAGGAAAATCTTAATTCAAGATTTCTAACAGAATATGATTTCGTCTTTGTCTATTTAGACTTTAGATGGTTTTCCTTATCAATTATAACAATGATTTATTTGCATTGTTGTTGTAAGAATCGATGTCTTATGCAACAAATTCAATAGATATCAGGTTACTTGATTATGCAAACGGCAGTTTTTTTGAGTATCTGTTAACACAGTCTGTGGACAAAAGTATTTTGAAAGATAAAAGTGGCAACCAAAAAAAAACAGGAAAAGTTATTTATGCTTTCACCGATTAATCAATAAGCCGAATATAGTATATTAATTAATTTTAATTATCCGCGGAAATTTATTTTGTATATAAGAAAGCCGTTTTGGCACTCCTTCCGCTTTAAAAGGATAACGCAATAGGAGTTCAGATCGGTTTTAGCGATTTTGTTAGTTTCTAATTTGTAGTTTGTATAAAGTTTGCTGTTCAATGACCATATGAAACCAGTCGGTAGCTAGAGATTGTTTATTCCATTGTACGATATATAAGAAATACAATGCAGTAGCGGCACTGCCGGTGGTGGCTATCGCAGCTTCAATCGCGGCTACCGATCTCAATTCCATCTCGACCCAACCTCCGTATTCAATACACCAACAATATTGTGTTTCTACGATGAATTATGAACATCTCGAACCAATCTCGACTTATATATGTTTAATTTTCTCAAACCTTTTTTTTTTAGAAATGTATTTTGGTTACGTTATTACAGACTGGAAAATTTTTGGTCAATCTGTTCCATAAATTGCAAATCCAGAAGTCATAAGAAAAGTAGAATATTCCAGAAGATTATTATTTGTACTACCACTAATACAAAGAAAATGCGTACATTGGACAACACCAATGTCTACATGATCGATTTTAGATTTCTATTTGAAAAACAAATTGGTGATGTTGACGCCTTTCCTTCAATCTACTAAACAATAGAGTTTTTATTAATTATCGTCATGACATAAATTTAATTTCGCTCGCTTTGGGGTATAGGACATTAAGATTAAGTTAATTAAGGTTTTTTTAAGTTTTTATTAAAATAAGCTTTCAAAAGTGTACACTTTTTATTAACAGTTACCTAAAACTGCAATTAATTAAATTTGGCAAGAAATTTTAATCCACAGTTTTCAGTATTAAATCAAAATAAATTAGTATGTTTGAGGAGAAGATTGGAACTTAAAATCGACAATGTGATTATCTATAATCTACGAAAAAAAGAAGTTTTTTTTCTACATGAACACATTTTGAAAACAAGCGGATTATTAAACATATTGGCATTTCCGGTACGAATTTTGATTCTTAATGTTAACTAAGTCGAATTAAAAAAAAGCGACATATTGTTAGAGCTAACGCTATATATTTACTGATGCTGAATAGCGTGAGGAAATGTGTTCCATTGTAGCACGTTATATTAGCAATTTTTATAGTATGTTATGATATACTTGAGATGGCAGGTAATAGTCAAAGCTGTTATTTTTATAACAACTAGATTAAATTTTTTGATGAAAATAAAAAAAATAGTATATCACAATTGTTTTGGGCGGCTAATGCATTTATTACCTCTTTTTAGTCAATGTAAAAACTTTGAATTCATAAACAAATTTAAAATTAATTCTTGTGATTATTTTTCAAACAAATTCAATCCATACAAATATTTACAGTATTGCAGAACGTTTTATAGTAGCAGGTAATAAATTGTTTCATTAAGTATATAAAATAAGAATTTATTTGTCCAAAACTTTTGCTCACATTTTTGGAAAAACAAAATGACATATTTTTAAACGTCAGTAAATTATACGTTTACCTACTCTTTTTGTACACAGCCGGTTGCTATTAGCAACAGAACTAACGGTACTTTTTTTTCTGCCGCTTTCAGCGGTATTATACAATATCCCTTATAATACATTTATAGCAATTTTTCTTTCTTTTATATGTAAACGACGTTTGAAACATTAGAATTGGTTTGATATTAAAATATTTTTTTAAAATTACCTACTGAAAATTAACAATTTTAATCTAAACGTTTACAACAAATATTTATGTTTGTTTAAATTTTTTTTTTTTAATAATAAAATATAATAAAAAAATGCATTGAAATTTTATCTATATACTGTAAAGAAGAAATTAAAATAAGAAATGTTATAAGATAATTCTGGTGTCATAATTTGATTTTTTAAAAAATTATTTATACATTTTAGTATAGATACTAGATTCTTAATTATTTAATTATAATAACAAGTTTAATTTTTCGAAATTTTGGCAATTGAAATTAGATTTTTTTTTAATAAAAAAAACAACGTCCAATTGCGAAATGTATTCTTAAAAATGTTAATTTTCATCTATTTTATATATTTTTTTAACATTTCAAAGCGGGACTAAACACCATCCTATATACAATGAACATACGCGTGAGCAAAACCCTCAGTTTCTTCACTTGTCCTATAATATACCATTTTAGAAGTAAGTATATTTTTTACCACATTATTAGAAGTTGGTATCCAAATACATATTAGCATCCCTTTAATTCAAACGATTCAATAAATTTTGGATTAATTTTTAAATTTCCCCTAGGCTTTAAATGTAAAATTTGAATGAGAGCTTACAAATATTTATATAGTAATTAAAATCACCTGCTTTTTTAGAATTTAAGTTAATTCTTAACTTATTCCATAACTTAAGAAATAATATTGTGATCGAATTCCTATTTTGACAGAAACAATTTTCAACAGCATTTTTATTTAAATAAAACATTTAAATGATTAACATAAAATATATTAGAATGCACCTCTGGTAATTAATCACCTTTGTCAATAACGAATTTATCGGGTAGCAACTGCCGAAAATTTTTTTCACTTGAATTTCACAATCCCTGCCATCGATCAATAATAGCATTTTTTCAACCTTGGTAGATAATAAACTATTATTCATTAATAAATTGTTTTAAATCTAAGCAGAATCATAATTCTATTAAACCAGTAGCCGGCGCCGATCAATTAAATCCATAAATCAAGAATTATTTTGTTAAAAAGATGGCGACCGGGACTTTAACCGATAAATTATCACCTGTAAAATTATCCTATTATTTATATACTTAAATACTATAAGCCACATGTGTCTGTCGGAGCCAACAGAAATAAAATTGATTAAAAAAGAACATTAACGACTTTATGTTTGTACCTGTCAACAATTGAAATACCTACATATTATATTCCATATCCGCTAACGAGCGAGGGTATAGATTCAGAAAATGATCAGGACGAAGCTCAGATTTTGCTGACGTCACGTCTTATTTGTATATGGCGCAACATTGGAAAGAAGTAGTACGTGCATGCGCATTCTCTGTGGGTCATAGACATGATTATTTGATTATTTGTTTATATTTTGCCAAACGAAATTATTAATTGGCCTAGAAGCCAATTTTTGAGTTTTTGCTTTGAAATTTTGGTTTCTTTAAACAAATAAATTGTAGTACAATATCTTTATCCCACATAAATTGCGCAGATTTCTCAAAACCGCAACAGATGAGTTTTAATTATCACAAGCTGTTAGAAAATACGTTTAAAGTTAAGAGCAAATTAAGAGAGTATAGGTTTTCTTTGCATACATTAAATAATTTAAATTTCTATTTATGCCCATACAGATAAAACTTAGCGCCTGTCACTAAAATATTTGGTATTAAAACTAATGTATTATCCCATTTAAAAACAATTAAATAAAATATAAACAATATGTGTTATAAGATACATTTAGGACAATTCGAAAATATCCTCCACGATAAATAATGCAAAGACAGGGTGCTGCAATAGAACGCATTACGACTCAGTTACCATTTATTACAAAGTAGTGGGATCAATTCTTCATTCTCTAAAAGAAATTATTTTAACCGAGTTTTAAAAAATGCATACGACTTGCTTTTAAAACGTATATTAAAAAAATTAAATATTTTGAATTAATGATTTTATTTCTAGTTTCAAGTTTATAATTATAACATTCCATTGATGTTAATACAGGCAAAGCTTTATTTATTAATAAAAACTACGGTAATAAATATTTTCAAAAACATTATTATGGACTACTTTTGAATCAAAAATATTTATAGTTATTTAATCTAGAAACGATTAAAAATTCATTTTTTCTCAATATATTTTGAGCGGAAAATACTTTATAAAGATGTGTTATGTTTTATCTTTAAATTTCAAAAAACTATCTCTATTTTAAAATAATCGTTTTGCACAGAACTCCACATGTAACAGAGTATCAAAAGTGTGGGGCGACATAAAAAATTTGATCGAAAAATAAAATAAACAACGTATAGAAAGTGTGTCAAAACTAACAAAATTTTAATTCAAAAAGTGAAAAATCCATACCATACATGTAACTTTAAGGATAACCCTTAAGATGGGTCCAGGTATAGTTAGTTGTCGAAAAAATGGCATTTTCAAAAAAATAGTTCAAATAAAAGTTATAGACAATAAAATTTGCACCAACTTGTGTGTCATATTACTGTCACGTGATTATTATATCCGGTTACATATCAGTAAATACTAATTTATCAGATAAAAAATTATTTTTATTTGAAGAATAAATGTGTGAAATAAATATTTTTTAAATATTCCAAAATTTAAAAAATGTATGTAGGTTAACGACCCTTTTAGTTTTATATGCCCAAAACCTAATCAGATGTGCGCTATTATACCTAAGCAAAAACTATGTGCAAAGTTTCATCAAAATTGAACATGTGGTTTTCTTGATATCTTGTTTACATACGTCTGCCGGCCATTGAAGAAATTTTTTTTTGTTTCATTATAACGTACTTGACATAATAAACATTGTTCTCAATATTCATGTTTTAAACTTTACTTAACAAAAGTATTTGATATTTGTTTAATAATGTTGTTGTTTTATTACTGTAAAATGAAAGTTTTGTTCATTGATATAACATTTTATTGGAATTATGTGCAGTACTTTCTCTTGAATATGTAATTTAATTTAATATGAAATTTTTAACGACGTTTTACCCTCTAGAGTAAAGGGTTCTTCATGGCTTAAGTAAAAGTAGTAATGTAAATACATCATAACTATTTCACGTATAGAATATTTATCTATCCCATTTGCTATAATAAAACAGATTAAATTAATTAAATCTGAGTGTTCAAATAAGAAACTGGAATTGTTTAATTATTTTTATAGTTTACACAAAACTGAAAAAAATGAATGTTTTCTTATATACCTTAACTTCTAACCTAAACTTTGACTGACTGGAATGTCAAAGACCTACTAGCCCAGTTTTTTATTTGAACACCCGTTATACAAATTCTATATTCAAAGTTCGGGAGAAATAACAATGCATGATCGGTGAACATTTGTCATCGCCATCGACAAATGCATTGTTCAAAAAAAAACTTTAATCCCAGGGAACAAAACCTGACGTTACTAAGTGAACAGTTGATTGTTAAAATTTATTTTTAGAAATACCAAGAGTAATCACGTTAAATAAACTTGGTTCGTGTTATTGTTGTCAACGAATGCGCGGTAAAAGAAGATCAATATTATTTTGATCTTTAGATTTGATCGCTAGATATAGTTTCCATTCGGCACTATGATTTGCAGGTCATATTAAAAATACTGAGTACTTGTAGTTTTTGTCCTTTTCGATTTTGAATCGTCATTTCAATGTTGGCAGTCATTTGTGTGACATAAAACGGGAAACTTTCCATAGTCCTGAATACAATTATTCGCATCTTTGTGTGACTTTCCACTCCCAGGATTTCCATCCATTTTTTATGAGTTCATGCACAATTTAAATTATTACTCCACATGATATAAATAAGTTGAGGAGTTAGTTATGCGACGGTAACCAAACCAAAACTTTTTTCACTTTATCCTACATAGATTTACAAAATTCTGGAGTATTTACAAAATATTTATTTTACACGTTTTACATAAAAGTTGTTTATAATTTAATTATAGACAACTTTTCTTTAAACAACATTTTGATGTGATTTGTAATTACTGAGATATGACTATCACAAGGAACTAATTGTTTTAACAACATCTCCTTCAATATTAGTTATACAAAAAGTTATAAAAGGAAAGTTGTTGGTAATTTTATTGTCTATAACTTTTATTTAAATTTTTTTTCAAATACATTTATCAATTGTTGTCGTTACTGAAATTTATAATTCTTTTCTTTCGTAAACGTTGACTTTTTTTCTACAACGAATTCTTTTTTTTTCTTTTTCCATAAAAATTATTAAGCGACGCTGTTAGACGTTTTTATTATTCTTCGAACAAAATGTTTTATATTGCGACACACTTTCGATGCTTTTTTACAGGTTTATTAGTATCAGAACAATGAGAAATTCTGCGCGAAACGCTTGTTTTTTGGTAATTTGTGCCGACTTGATTTTACGACTATGTTGAAAACTTTTAATCAACTCGTGGGAGGTTATTATTTCATCTCAATAATTGAAAAGTTTCGTTAATATTTATACTGAGTTTAAAACAATATAATTATTATTTGTTCTTTCGTCTTAATTCCAACAAAATTTTGACAGAATGTTAATGAAAAATGCACGTTTTCTACGGAAAGTCCCGTTTCTTTGGGAACGATAAGATGCGCTGTTACATCAATTCCCGATCCTTATGAGATAGTAACATCAATTTGTTGTTATTATTCAACAAACATAATCTCATTACGTAACAAAGTGAAAAATTTTAAGTCGAAAATTCATTAATTAAATCTTAAAACCAAAATAAGGTTTAAAGATGAAATAATTTGAGAAATGTTGTTTCACAAGCGGATCGCATTCTTTTAATACATTAGCAAAAGAAGATAAAATAAAATTTATAGGCATTCGTTGCATAAAATGAAAATTAGCTCAAGAAACTGTGATATTTAGAACTTTAAAAATAAAAAATTGTGCCATTAAAGACCACAAATCAGTTAGTGCTACAAATGTTATTAAAATACCATGTAGTAATTTATAAATACGTTCGAGCAAGCACGATTCTAATTTATATATTTTGAAAGTAATAAAATGATACTATAAATAACTACAATTTGTCAGGTAAACCTTATTTAATGTTTGAGAGGTATCAACACTAATCATAGAGCAACTACATCATTCAAAAGTAAACGAACATCTTTGGCTTCTTATTACGTGGGTCAAATATACCAAAGTGGAGCTGTCAATTTATCAATGGTACCATCGCAACATTTAAGTAGTTTCCATTTGTCTTGCCCATCCTTTTTAAAAAGCTCAATTCATTTTAAAACTAATCAATAAATGCATCATTATGTTTTTTCTTTCGTTTTGATTTTTTTACCCACGCTTAGACAATTGTACATTAGAGCGATACTAATCTGTTTTTGCCGTTACCTTTATTTAAAACGTATTAATTAAAGAAGAAGTACGCGCACAACGCACTGAAAAAATAAAATTTAATGTATTTATGTACGGTTGGTATTCCTTTTAATAACCAATTAACATTTTACGATGTATTGATATTTATAGTTGCAGATGATCCTAAAAACTATTTATCGGACTACAAATAAACAGTTCTGCTCGATTAAGCAATAGGAATAGGAAGTTTGATTTTATTTACTGCCGCGTATGTTAATTAATGAGGTTTAAGATAAAAATGAAGGTATCAAAAAAATTTTTAAAAACACAATTGATTTAACAGTGGCGTAAAACTAATCACCCAACACCATGATTTTTAAATTGAATTTATACAATAATTACAATACGTAATTACCTTATAATTGCCAATAACCGGCATATAATTTTAAAACAGCTTGTATTTACTTCATACCAGGTGTGTTATATAATATACCTAAACTTTAATGTTTTTACACCTGTTTTTTTTTTAGTGCGGGTATAATAAAATTTCGGATACGGTAATATTGTGGGTACCAAAATGTATTTTAAGTAAAAGTGTGTACAAAATAATTTTTTTGTTTGTTTGCAATTTTGAATTTTAAAGGTCAAAGTTTTCAATGAAAGCTACTATAAAAATTCTCGAGTCCCATAATTCACGTCGGCGTTTCAAAGTTTTTTATGCACAATAAAATGGTAATAAAAGTTTTCTTACATAAATGTAATTCATGGCATCTGTCTGTTAGGAAAAAATGAATGTCAATTATGTAACCGGTATAAATTTTAACATACCTATAATATTTTTTGTTCTGATTCGTTAGTGTGTAGTTTCTTCGCGCCTTTCTGATGATTTTATGGTCGTGGATTGGATGTTGCACACAATGACATTAAAATTTCGTTAATAGTTCGAAAAACATTTATGGTATTATCCTAATAATTTGGTTTCTTTAAAAAAAGGAGATAAATTTTTAAAAGAAGCAAAGAAAAAACTTTAGTATTGAAAGGATATAGTGAAAGTTTTAGTATCCGAAAAATTCTACAAAAACAATTTTTTGAAAGTATAACTGTTGCTCGTTCCATTTCACTGCTTTTTATTTGATGATTTTTTTACCAAGATAAAAAATGCAATTGCAGTAGGCGATGACTTATTAAAGCACTTAATTAATTATAAGGAGCTTATCTACGCAAGGTCCTAAGTTGTAAAAAGCTCAAAATTTTACTTTCGAATTTTATCTTATTTTAAATTAAATTGTTTTTGGTATTTCGAATTTGCACAGAAAAGGGACTAGAAGTTTCTGGAAATTATCTTCGATTTATACCCGAAAGCGTGTACTGAAAACGGTAAAAGGTTTGAAGTTTTACAGAATCTCTAACTTGAACAATTTATTTGAAGAACGAAAACATTACTATTATTATTTTTAATTATCTTAAACCGGCACTGAATTTATATGAAAATGTAAATAGTTAAATTATCGTGTATTAGTTTAATGATTTTATTTAGATTATTTTTGCTGTCGATAATAAATTAAGTTTGCAAATAGAAGGAAAAGGTGAGTATTATTTTATACAATGGTTGGGAGGAGGCTATGAGAATGTAACCTTTGCAGTTCATCAATTTTGTTTAAATTTTCTCTTTTGTTAAAGTTATCCGTTCTATACATTTATGTAGTCGCCTGGTGCCTATATACAATGTGTTGTATTTAAGATTAAGACACATTTTCGTTATTTAAAATGAATACAAATTTGAATGTTTGTACACTCATTCAGGGTGATGGGTCACATTTTAACAAAACTCGGAAAAACGTGACCCATCACCCATCAACATTCAAAATAAGTCTTCATCTTAAATGCGACCTACTGTATATTATATTTAGATCTGTTTTTTGAATAATTTATTCGTATGGTACATTTTTAATACTGTATGGTAATGTAATTGTTATGTATGGTGCCCCAGAAGATCAGTATAAACCTGTGCTGACGAAACCATGTGCAATTGTGAATTGGTTCGTCTTGGCAAAGCATTTGCTTCAAGGTTTAAGAAAACACTAAAACCTAATGTGGCGAAACATAAAAAAAAACAGGTTTTTCAAACAATACCATTAGTAGGTAATATTAAAAATTAGGCAGAACCAAGAGATAAACTTTCATTTTAACCAATTTGCAGATTGATGTCAACAGTCTGAATCTTACCCCTTAAGTACATATAGCACGAGAAGAATCTGAGCAGTAAATTTATAATTAAAATGATGCATAATAAAGAGAGAGGGAGAGAGCTAACAGAACCAAATTTTAGTGGCGTATTATATGAATCTTTCTTGAAATCTAAAAGAATGTACCTAAAAGATTCTCAATAGTAAAATGATAAAGGATAATTTTTTCACTAAAAACTTTGAATGGTACTAAGCTGGTTTTTAACTATTTTAGGGCTTACACAGAGGAATAATAATTTTTTTACAACCGTGGCCATAACTTTGAAAGAGTTGTGCTACAAGATTTTGAATTTGTTCTTAAATGACCATAACTTTTGTTTTGTAAGGGAAACACTTTTTTAAATATTTAGAATTAAGGTAGGTACTGTAGGTACCTTTTTAAACAACATTTTGAAGAATAATATTCCTTAATCTACTTTATTAATTAATGTGTATTGTCACTTTTTATTAAAATCGGCGTTTACTATCTTACTAAAGTCAAATTCATAGTGTCATAGTTAATTTCTATAAACTCAAGCGATACAATTTGATTAATTTATATTTCAATGAAGATTTGACGATTCTGTAATAAGTCGCAGCCTTATTCTTTGCCAAGACGTTTCATCGCCGCCATTTCGTCCCCGCCGTTTCAACGCCAATTATCGATATTATGACACTTATTCATTATAATGATGAATATCATATTCTTATTGACTTGTAAAATATTAGTTGTGTTATTTTCAATTCAAAATTTCTATGTCATATTTGTTTATAAATGTTCTTTTTTGCGTAGGCTTTTTGTAGTGGTTGTCATAGTGTAAAAATTCTATTGTCATCTCTGGTAGTAAAATTTACTTGTGTCGCTTTTACTTTGGTCATTTATCTTAGACAGTAACATATTTCAACATATTTAAAAGCTAATTATTATTTTATAGTTTTCATTATCTCATTTTTATTCGAGATAAATTTGGTTTTTTTGTTCGAGGGATTGATCACTCACTATTGCTCATGGGCACTCGCAAAAAAAACGGAATTTTCATCTTTTATAGTGAAATATACTGTTAATTTACTAGTAGTAGTCTTCGTTATAACAAAATTAGTAACAAAAAATTTTATTAAAAGGCAATGATAAAATGTACGGCAATTAAACAACGGCGTTGAAATGTCCCGGCCATGTTTTCATTTTTTTCTCATTATCTATTCGAGATGAATTCCGTTTTTTCGTTCGAGGGATTGATCACTTACTGCCGCACTTGAGCAAATTTTTCTCTTGCAAAAAACCGATCTTTCGTCTCTTATAGTAAAATATACTATTAATTTATTAGTAATAGTCTCCGTTATAACAAAATGATGCGGTGATGAACCGGCGGCACTGAAAAGTCCCATCCCTTCATCTTTCAGAGTGTTTTTTTAAATCCATAAGGAAAAAGAAAATCATTGTTTTCCTATAAGCATTGAATGAAGCTTATAGGAAAACAGTAAACTTCAATAGTAGCCTCCTTAGATAGTAGAAATTTAAACAAACAAGTATTCATAGCCTGATTTAACCCAACTTGAAACTAATCCTGTTTGTCTGCATCTCTAGCAAAATAGGAAACAACATGATATTGTTCACAAAGATAATAGAACCATAACATGTATCAATTGTACTTAAAACAGCGAGAAATATTTACCAAATCAAGTTTTATTCTCGGATTAGATTCAAAATTAAAACCTACAATCATGATTGATTGTTCTTACGAACACCCCATTCGCATATTTTGAATTTTCAATTTTTTTCAAACTGCTATAGATTTTACAATTGAATCCCTTATTTGAGAAACCCGACAATTCCGCATATTCTATTATTTGACATTTCATTAAAAAAATTCTTAAATAACAATCGAAGTTTGATTAGTAACGCGTATTTACCAGTAAATTATTTTTTCTTACAATTGTTAAGTAGCTTAATCATACTGTAGAATTTTATACCTTGATAAAGGTTAGCAATCACAACCGAAATAGTGGTTTTGAAATACTAATTTACCACGTTCTTTTTGGCCTCGAAAGTTAACCCTGAAACTTATCCAAGTTTGAACCCTAACGATAGCCGGTTACTTCCCTTGAGTATTATTTTTTTTTATTTTTCTACGGTATTTTATACTAATATCAAAATAAGTTCAAATTTCAAAAGCTAAAATATCATTTTATTTATTTCTTTTACGTTTATTTTAAATTAATGTTTCATTACATAACCTAATATTTATTCGATTCATTTTTCTTTTCACATTACTTTATTCATTCTACGTTTAATATGTTCTATATTTAATTTTCATTTCATCATTCATATTTCATTTCATCATTTAATGATTACTTATCCCTTTTTATATGTTTGCGCTTTATTTTAATATTTTTAACTGCATATCTTCTACGTATTTAGGTTTTTGTGGCAATAACTGAGACATTTTTTCAAAATCTTTAAACGTTCTATGTACCGTTTTATCAAATTAATACGTATATGCTTTAAGTTTTTCATTCGTATCCTACATTTTGTCCTTCACATTGTCCATTTTTTGTTAAATTAATCTGCATTTACGTATATGTTCTTCTTCAATGTTTTTAAATTATTATGAATGCTTTCCATTTCGTTCGTTTCGTTAGATGTTATCATATATTACAAAAGAGCTGCCCCACGTTAAGCGACAAATTTTTTTGTGGTATTGCTTTTAAAATTATTTATTCCATTATTGTATTCTATTTTATTTGACTTTGTTACATTTTCAAATTCATGATAATTACATTTATATTTTGATTAATTTAAGCATACACCTAAATTTCAGGTTTTGAGATCTGAAAGTAACGTACCACAAGGACGTAATTTTATTTTTTCTAAAAATCCTTATCGTAATTAATTTATTTTTACGAGATGATTATTGAAGGAGGTCGTGGCAGGTGATTTTTACAATGAAAAAATTCACATTTCAGTTGATTTGACTCAATAAATAACAGATTTTTTTTTATTATTGCTGTAAAGTATACTGTAATGGAAACCTAACTGTATTAATATACAGGGTGTCCCAAACTGAGTAGGTTTATATGGCTATCTTTGTTATTAATGAAGATACAATTTGGGTTAAATAGGCAATAATGTACAGTTTATTACGCTGAATCAGATTCTGCAAGAAAACTAAAAATTCCAAGTACTTCCGAAGATATCCGGAAAACACGAAAAACTATGTTTTCGTAAAAGTCCAATATTTCCGTACCCGTGCAAGTTACAAAAAATTTCTCAGACAAAAGTTGCTTGTTGCGTTTAGGGAAATTTATTGTGATTTTTATTAAAGTAACCACTTTCACGGTTTTCGAGATACTGCTACTAACTTTATTTTTCTAAATGGATCTTCATCTTTTTCATTTTTGGATTTTATCATGAAAAAATTCAATTTTTTTTTGCTTTTAATGATGTGTCACAATCTTGATTTAAGGTAATGAAATTGCTACGTATTTGGAAATTTATTGTATTACATCAAGTAGACCATGAAAACAAATCTTAACAAATAACTAAACAAAATCAATATTGGCAAGTCATTTACAAAACTAATCACAACAAGTCTTCTAAATGTTGTCAATTGTTTTCCAAACATAATTGACATCGTTTCATAATACTATTCATTACTTTTGTCAACGTGCGACGATCAATACTGTTAAATGCTTCTTGTACAGATTCCTATAATTCTTGAACGTTATTAGTACCGTACACTTTGTTTTTAATGGTACCCCATAGAAAAAAAGTCTAACGGAGTTAGGTGTGCTGATCTAGGTGGCCACTTGACTGGTGTATTTGTAGCTATTACTTGATTGTTGAAACGGTTATTCAAATAATTAATAACAGTTATTAGTAACGTGCCGCAGTTAAAGTTCTATTGAATATTATGGGACCTATCAAACGATTCCCCAGTATGCCGCAAAAAAACATTAAATCCAAAACGGATTTGGTTTCGCCTCGGTATAAGGATTCTCTTGGCTATAATGGTGTTCATTGTGACGATTGAATACACCACAGTTGCTAAAATAAGACTCGTCGGTTCAAAGAATGTGATTAATAAAGCCATCATTCTCTGCCATTTTATTAATCAACCATCTGCAAAATGTTATTCTACGCTTATAGTCATTTGGCTGTAGAGTATGAGCAACATGCAATTTATAAGAGGCAAACTTATGTTTCTTGAGAATTCTAGAGATTGCAGATTATGGCACACCAACCAACACTTCTATCTGACGAGTGGATACCTTTGGATCTACTGATACGCAACCCAGAGTTAATTCCTTATTTCCATCAGGTGCAGTTGTCACACGAAAGTGTTTACTCAAACATCCATATTCTTGCATATTCAAATATAATCTGTTGAATATTTTAACATCTGGTTTGTAGTCTTTCTGGAAAACTATTTAAATAGACTTGAGCAGCACGTCGGAAGTTTTTATTACATTTTATGTAGACACAAAACATATCATATTGTTCGTTTAATGGGAAACTGGCGATTTCACTTAAATTGAAAAGAAATCGCCGATGAAACTCTAATTTAAGTATTTCACTTGATAAACTGATTTAATTGTTATAAAATCTTTGATATCTCAAATGAAAAATGTATGCATAACTAATAACTCACATTTGACAGTTCAAAACTTTATTCCGTTTGTAGGCATGACAACGTGATGTATTCGTTTTGAGTCGTGGACACTTCGCCGAATGGACATAACGTCGAATGGACACAACGCCGAAACTTGGACACAACGTCGAAACGAATTGTTGGACATATTGCCGAAACTGGACACAACGCCAAAATCAATACTTAGACATATCGTCGAAATTTGGACACAACGTCGAAAAGCAAAAGCTGACACCACGTAAATCGGATATTGATTAAAACAATTTTTTAAAGAACAAAATTGTAATAACTGTAACCTACCAAGCAACATCGTTTACCCCCGATCACATGAAAACAACTTACATTAATTCAAACAATTTTACATGAAAAAAAAGTGTTTTTGAATACCCTACTTAAGATTAATCCCTCTTAATACGAAAAACACGTCAGTTTTTGTTTTTCGACGTTTTGTCCACATTCGACGATATGTCCAATTACTGATTTCGACGTTGTGTCCATTTTTGGCATTTTATCCAGCAGGTGATTTCGGCGTTATGTCAGTTTCGGCGTTATGTCCAATAATTCATTTCGACGTTGTGTCCAAGTTTCGGCGTTGTGTCCATTCGACGTTATGTCCATTCGGCGAAGTGTTCGGATCCCTTTGTTTTCACGACCTACTTTTAGCAATTTCATACCTTAAATCAAGATTGTGACACATCATTGAAAGCATTGAATTTTTTTCATAATAAAATCCAAGATGGCGCCCATTTAGGAAAATAAAGTTAGAAGCAGTATCTCAAAAACTGTGAAAGACGCAACAAGCAACTTTGTCCTGGGAAATTTTTTGTAATTTGCACGATTACGTAAATATTGAACTTTTTCGAAAAATAGCTTTTCCTGTTTTTTCTCGGAATTTTGAGTTTTCGCTGCATAATGTGATTCAGCATAATAAACTGTACATTATTGCCCGTTTAACCAAAATTGTATTTCCATTAATAACAAAGATCTAGCCATGTAATCATACTCAGTTTGGGACTCCCTCTATAACTTCTTGTACAGCTATAAAAAAATATGAAACATTTACATATCACGTAAGAAACTCCTTCTACAAAATTTTATTTAATTTTTTATAATAAGCAATAATACTTCATCATTTGAAATGAAAGCGACTCGACTCTCATTGTGGCTACAACCCCAAATGCATTAGTTGTGAGCGTTTTGTTCTGTTTTAAATTGTGTTCAATTTTTTTCATTTTTGTTACAATGTTTGGTTATCAAAAATAAATTATTTATTGTCTTGTTAGCGACTAACGTATAATTTGATTAGGTAAATCCCCTTGCTCGTCCCACCACCTACTACCCCACCTACATTTACTTTTTTCTAAATTTTATTTGAATTGATTGCAGAGGTAAAATACTAATATTCGAATAGAAAAAGAAAACACCAAAAAATGCCCACAACCGGTTACATGTTTCAATAGCTAAATAATCATCATCAGCAACGAACTGATAGTAAAATAAATAATTACAATAAGATACGGCGACGCTGAGAGTCTTACGTTTTCTTTGTTTATTATGCTGTAATTGCTCTTGTTTATTTAATTTTTCTTATATTGTTTTGTAATTCCTTATTCGCGGGGAAGGAAATCAACTAATTTTGTTAATATACTTTATGCTAACATATAAATGCAAAAAATTGAATGATGGAAATATTAAAAATATGAATGTTTATGGTCAATCGCCAAATTTCGTGCTTTTTATGATATCATAAACGTATACAGGGTGGCCCATTAGTGCGAGGAAGGTGGATATCTCGGAAAATATTAAAGTTAGAAAAAACTTTTGCATTGAAAGTTGTGCAAATCAATAAGCTGCACATTATATAATTATTTTCGTTTATACCGGATGTTCCATAAAAGTGCGACATACCAAAGTTATGTTTTTTTAAATGGAACCACCCATTCTTTATTGCAAATTTGGATGTCTTGGGAAGTTCTAATGTGAGTTTATACGTTATACAGAGTGTCTAAAATGGAGATTTTTGCATTATTTCACTTTTTCGGAAAAATTGACTTTTCAGAAAAATTAAGTAACTCAGTTATCCTGAAATTTATCTAACTGCGATTTTCGTAGCTTTAATATACATTACATGTGCTAAATAAAGCTAGTTGTTCACCTTTCTAACCTTGCTAAGTTTTGAGTAATCAATTATTTAAATTGAACTTCTTAAATTCATGAATAACTTGATTTTTTCACAATGGCACTACCTAATTTTTATGTGCTTTTAAACGTGAAATTTCATAAGCATACTAATGATAAGGTTGTAGGTATCAAAGTCTTACGAATTTTACGATTTTGAGTAAGAGTTAGATACCTACAATTTTTTCATTAGAAAGTTTATGAGATTCTACGTTCAACGGCACATAAAAAATTAGGTGGTGCAAGTTGAAAAAATCAAATTATCCATGAAATTAGTAAGTTCAACTTAAATAACTGATTCCTCAAAACCAAGCGAGGTTGGAAAGGTGAACAACCAGCTGTAGTTAGCACATGTATTGCATATTAAAGCTGCGAAATTGTAGTTGGATACATTCCAGGATAACTGAGTTATTTAATTTTCTCGAAAAGTTAATTTTACGGAAAAAGTAAAATAATGCGAAAACCCTCTATGTTAGACACTATGTATAATGCATAAAGTCACATTAGAATTTCCCAAGGAATCTTAATTTATAATATAAGCAAAATGTGTGTCTGACGACATCTCGTGTAAAACATTGACACGTATGATTAGTATAAACTAAGAAAATGCCAACATGTCCTTACTCTTAATTTATAATAAAAAATGGGTAGTTCTATTTAAAAAAACATAACTTTGGTATGTCGCACTTTTATGGAACACTCTGTATAAACAAAAAATAATTTTAAAATGTGTAGCTTATTGATTTGCACAACTTTCATTGCAAAGGTTTTTTCTAACCATAATATTTTCCGAGATATCCATCTTCCTCGCACTAATGGGCCACCCTGTATAATTTTTAGAAATTTAATAATGTCATTCCTACAACGGATACCAGAATAATTATTAACTAATGTAAATCAAGTTTCTTCTATGAAATTATAAGGTCTTAGAAAAACTAACATTCAATTTAGAATTGGAATACGTGAAACTCCAGAAATGTTACAATTTCTATGCATTTTAAGTTTAAAAGAATTCAATGTAGTACATATATAGGTTTAAATATTGTTACTTCGTGATGACATTGTCACGAACCAAATGACAAATTCGCAAAATATGACAGTTTTCTGTAAATTTTATTTTAGTATAATAAACAAAATGAAACTTTATAGCTGAGCTGCAGTATTATCGAAACTTTATTATGATATAAATAAATCGTATGTCAATAGGCCATTATTCACGGTAAATTATATTTTACGATGTAAGTAATTTTTCCTTGGTGCAGAATGTGTCGTACAACAATAATAGAAGAAAATTCAAAGAACAAAAGATGTTAAAAATTGATACTATTGTTTTAGTCGTTCCAAACTTTTTAACTATCTATAAAAGGTGGTATCAGAACACCTGTATACTTTACAGGGATATGGTACTAAAATGTTTTAAGGTAGGTGTTGTTGCATGGTGTGCGTGGAATTAGAAACTAACTGCTAATACCCGTATCCTTGACTTGATACAATACAATGCCTGCGTGTCGTTTAGTGCACAGTCTTCGACCAGCCATTGTTATTCAAAAGCAAGCGTAACATTTCACGCTTTGTGACACTAGCGGCCATTTTACTATAACCCCGATACCTTATCACATGCTAGTGGTAGAATCGTTATTGGCACTCATTGTTATCGTAGCCCACTTGTACATACACATTACTCGATTTTTTTAATCGGCGCACTCCATTAACAATTTGCGTTTTTTTATCCTAGCATTAATTTCTACTCATTCATATCAAAACAACTTTTTTATTTTTTTATAAGTAGAATAACTTGTTGATACCCTATACATACTCATATGACAAGCTATAATACATTTCCCAATAAAACAAAGCGAGATTTTCTTGTACCTGCCGCGTTGTTAGAACTCCCAGCTTCTGATTTCTACATCAGAAAATTAGCTATTGGTATTTTACAAATTTAATAACAAAATTGATGTAATATACACCAACCCTTCAATCAAACAACGTATTTTAATAGTAGGCCATGTATTATATTTTGACAGCTATAACGATCACATAATTACACACTGCTATAATAAAGAATGTTTTAGCTACGAATCACGCTGCATGCACATCTATTTTTCTTCAAAAAATTTGCATCGATTGTCTGTGTTACATTTGAATTGTGCAACATAATTCGTAATTAACTTAAGACGTTACACTTGAGGGTATATAAACAATTTTTTTTTCGGTAAAATAATGGGAGGCAATTCAAAATGTTGGACATTTTTGCACGAATACGAAATTTAGTCGTCTGGACTATTCACGTAAATACACAATACAAAATCAAATTGCACTTTATAGATATTAGCCTTGCAAATATTTAATTGAGCTTCTAAGAACTTTTAACGTTTTTATTTAAATCTAAATATTTTTTAAAAGTGTTAACCTAATTAAGTTTTTTGTTTTAATTTTTCATCGTTTTATTTACAACTACTTACTTTTAAGTTTCTAAGAAAGAAGCGCAATTAAGTAATGGCGAACACAACACTTAGATACGCTAAGGTGAATTTTATAAAAGCATTTTGGGATTAAACATTTGTGAAACTTTTACGGTTTTAACTTTTCGGGGTGAACGTAACAATTACTTTAGTTTTAAAAATTGCATTCGCGAATGTGATTTTTATTAATTAATATTTGCACCTAAAGTTTTTAAGCGGACGAAAAAGGTTTTTAAAAATTTAAATTATAATTAAAGTTAGTATTAATTTTTTTTGTGAAGTATATAAGAAACGAGCTTTACCTACGTATTACGTTTTAATTAAATATTTTAAGGCGTTTTACTTTGTATATACATTTTTATTAGTTGCATATACTACTTGTGTTTCTGGACATTTAAAACATTAGGTATTTTATTAAGGTATCCAGTCAATTAAAATTATTTGAACATTGAATTCTTAATTATTTTAGTGTTTGATTTAAACGACAATTTTGCAATTGTGTAATTATGAACATAGAAAAATTGTAATGTATAGCTAATACTATTTGTATAATAATTACATTCACAAATAGTTTTTAGTAAATTGAGTTAAGATTCGTCTATTAATTTTTATAGAGCAACATATTTTATCAAAAAACTGACAATCATTTTCTGAAAAAAGGTGATTGTGAACAACCACCAAAAATTCGCTACAAAATGTTATAAACTATGGTCTTTATCGTGGCTGTACTGAAATAATAAAAAATCACGCTTGACATACATCATCATCTGCCAAATTTTTGTAGATGTTCATATTATTTTTTCCACAAAATGACCGACCAATTTTGATTTGGAATGCACTATTTGGTAAAAATTAAATAAAATCATAAAAGCATTTTTTTCTGGCACAATTCGAGCTTAATACAAACTTATTTTGTTAGATAAATAAAATAGAACACGTTTATGTTTTAATAATGAGTGTTTAAAACGTATTTTAATACAGAAAAATCAGTAAAGTAAAAGTTATTATATATGAATGTTTATTTATTAACCGATATGAAAACACCTTGGTTAAATCGTTGTAGAGTAGTGGTATACTAACCAAATCCGTTCGATTCCAATTGCCACAATTTTTTTAATTAACTTTTTGTGTATTTGTAGGATCAGAAATTTGTGACTGTAGAAAAATTATTAATTAACGATTATAAATTTAAAGTTTAAACTGATTATAATTACAACAACATCAATAAATTACTCGAAATCAAAATCAGGGTTTTCTCGTGTCCCTATCCAACCGTTTAATCTTGCGATCTCCAAAAGCGTTCATATCAAGTTCTTTATCTCATATTAATAAATGAAATACCCTAAACTGAAATAACTTATTTTAATGATTTTATTAATAAAATATTTTAAACACTCATTATTATCACATACATTTGTTACATTGTATCTATCTAATAAATATGTTAATAAATAAAGTATGCGTCAATATCAAATTTAACATTTTCATGGGACACATGTTCTATCAAAAGTAACGGCAAGTTGAGGGACGAATGAAGGCTTGAATGGTCTTTTGTAATGAGTGTTTTATACTGTTTCTCCTACTTTGTCGTTTTAGCTTTTTAAGATATTATAAAAATTGTTGTTTTTTAAAAAATTAACAACTATTATTACTAAAGATCATTTTTTCCCTAAATTGTGACGTCTGTAATCATTTTCTCCGTACTTTCTATAGTTTTCAGTCATTTAAAAAAACAACCAGATAATAGATAATGTCATCTTTTCCATCAAGTCAGGAGTTTTCGTTGGTTTTAGAGCTTCACCGGCTTTTTTGATAGTTTTCTTGTAAGTTTCTGACATAAAGTATCATTTCTCACCTCTTATTTTTAAAAGTTTTAAATACATTTTGAATAGTTTCTGAAGTCTTAAAACTAAAAAAAAAAAACTGATTGCGGTTAAATTAAAGGCTAATTTAGATGCTAATTAATAATAATAATATGATTTATTGCCCAACAGCTACGAAACCAATTACAAGACAACAAAAAATAATTCAGTTTTATATACAGGGTGTTAATACTAGTGGTTTGCACGGAAAATGGCAATTAGATCTCATTAAAATAAACAACTTTTTTTAATTCCAATTTTTGATTTTGTACTTTAAAAAATCTATCGAGTGGTTATCAAAATATTTTTGATCGGTCGCCATTTTGTTATTTGAAAAAATAGAAAATAGTTGTAAATACAAATGTTCTATAGAATCGAAAGCTAATTCAGAAACTTTTTTATTTTTTATTAATAGTCCTTAAAATAAAGGAGTTATGACGATTTTCGAAAAACATAAAGAAGAGCTATAACTACGAACCAGGGGTACAAAATCAAAAATTGGAATTAAAAAAAGTTGTTTATTTTAATGAGATCTAACTGCCATTTTCGGGTGTAACCACTTAGTATTAACACCCTGTATACATAACGTTATTAGAAATAGCAAAATATTAATAATAGTAATAAAAGTAAAAGAATCTAAAGCTATGTTACTAAAAATTGCAAAATAAATAAATAAATAAATCACTTAACAAGAATGATAATAATGATAATAATAACGAAAAACTGAAATTATATATTATGTGTAATAGTTGATTGCTCAAAAGTAATTAAATAATATTCGTTGTATGCCTCTAATAATTTAAGGTTACAATGGAAAATATCAGTATTGCAACAAATATCATTATAATAACCGCACATTGCTATGACTGGGGATTTTAAATGTATTGGTTTTAGCAAATTGAGTATAAAAAAGTATAATTATTTCTGGTGTTCTTCATGGATGCGTAAAAATTCAATTTACCTAGTATAAAAGGACAATTAATTGCATTATGTAACACACAGACAAACCAATCCTACGTCTTCTTAGGTCAAGAGATAACAAATCAAATTTTCTAAGTAGTTGTTGATGGCAAAATCCTCTTTCAGGATAAAATTTTTATTTTTTACACCAGAGATATTTTAAAACTTCCTTTGAACTCTCTCAATTTTAATTTTGAGGTGATCATAATAAGGCATCCAAATTATTGCACCGTATTCGAGACGACTTCTGACTAAAGAAAAGTATAACGTTTTCAGTGTATCAATGTTAGAAAATTGCTTGCAAATTCGAATCATAAATCCAAGCATTTTAGTTGCAGAAGAAACTGTGTTTGATACATGGATATTAAAAAAGCAATTCACTGTCAAAATAAATGCCAAGGTCTTTGGTTTTATAACAACGATAGACAATACGATCATCAATTGTATAGTTATGCAATAAAGGCTTAAGTTTTCTAGAAAACGTCATGATTTTGTACTTCTCGATGTTTAAGTTGAGTCTGTTTAACTTGCACCATTTTAAGATAGCATTGATATCATATTGTAATTTAATACAATCAATAACAGATTTAACAGTAGTAAAAACTTTTACATCATCTGCATACATTAAGGCTTTACAATCAATTCTATCACAAAGGTCATTTATAAACAACAAAAATAAGAGAGGATCCAGGTTTGAACCTTGTGGTACACCAGATTTTGCTAAAAACTTTTAGAAATGAAGTCATTATATACCACGTATTGTAAGCGATCTTGGAGGTATGATGAAAGAAATGAAATTATTGAGCTGCAAAAAACCATACAGTCTTAATTTTTCTAATAATATCCCATGGTCAATGCAGTCAAAGGCCTTGGAAAAATCGGTGTAGCTAGCATCCACCTGCCCGTGGTTATCTAGTGCCTCAGCCGTAAAATGAGTAAAACAACACAGGTTAGTAAGTGTAGAGCGTTTGTCCACAAAACCATGTTGATGCGATGATATAAAATATTTAATTTGGTGATATATTTGGTTACACATTAAGTAGCTTATTGTCAAATAAAATTTAATTAATTAGTTTTCTCAACCAAGTTGAGCCTTCTGTAGAAGTATAAGGATGAGGAAAATCAAACAACCATCAAAAAGTTCTGCTGTTTTGCCAACGTTTCGACCGGTTTAGTCCGGTCCTTATCAAGGCATCTATGTATTGATGTAACTAGTTGTGGTCCATATCGATGTAAACTGGATCTCCACGAATGTGTTAATGCATCATTCTTGTTCGGCATGTGTGAAGGTGACAATTCTTAATTATTTTGGAACTCCTTATTAATCTTTAATTAATTAGTTTTCTCAACCAAGTTGAGCTATCTATAAGAGCATAAGGATGAGGAAATCAGACAACCATCAAAAGTTCTGCTGTTTTGCGAACGTTTCGACCGATTTAGTCCAGTTGGCAAAACAGCAGAACTTTTTGATGGTTGCCTGATTTCTCTCATCCTTATATTCCTACAAAAGGCTCAACTTGGTTGAGAAAAATAATTAATTAAAGATTAATAAGGAGTTCCAAAATAGTCAAATGAAATATATAAATATACAATTTAGGAAATAAATGACCTATTGTCAAATTAAAGCTCGTTGTTGTTTGGTAAAACGTGTGGCAGTTCTATCTTAAAAGCTAAGGAAAACCAATTAATTTGAAAAACATTTACGTAAAAATTAAGGTTTAATTAGATACTAATTAATCGAAACGTATCGAAAAAACGTGTGGCGGTTTTCCAACTGAACCAAAAATTCTAGTGCTTAATTTGACAATAAGACATTTAATTAACATTTAATTAGTCTTTAATTTTGAGTACACATTTTTTCAAATTTATGCCTTTTTTTGGGTTTTAGATGTATACGTTGCAGTTTGATCAGAAACATCACTGTTCACTTTATTTGACAACAAGAAACTTAATTAACATCTAATTAATCCTTAATTCAAGCGCAATCCTTCTTAGTTTTAAGGCATATAGTGGTTGCAGCTTGATTTCAAAGTGGTCCGCCATATGTTTTACCAAGAAATCACCGAGTGCTTAATTTGAAAATAGAGCATTCAATTAGCATCTAATTTACCATTAATATTTTTAAAGTGCCACAATTTTCTATTTTGTAGTATATGCTTGAGAGGGGTTAAAAACATTGCAACAGAATAAACAAAGAGTCAAACTGCGTTTAGTGTTTGTTATGATAAGCATTGTTTTTTTATTGAACTTTATAATCATTCTAATGTTTTACAGTTTTATAATAGTTATGTGAACCGTTGAACACACTAAAATTTAACTTATGTAAATCCAAAAAAGTCAGCCCATATATACAAAAATACTAAAATCAAAACATATTTTTACCACAGCGATTCATATAGCGGCACTTTGTAATTAAATTTTTGCCCAGGAAAAAATTATATAATTTGGACAACTTTTTGAACTATATACTTGGGAATAACTGTTAACTGTCATAAGAATGTTTTAAATAGCTTTCATAGTGCCCCAAACGGGTATTGTTTTGTGATTAACTTTTAGCATCTTCAGCCAATATTAGTCCGGAAGAAAAATATGGAATTTGGCGAACCCCTACAACTAGTCTGAAATAGGAAAAACAGATTCTAAATTTTACACGAGCGCTTTTAAATCCAACTAAACTGTCTCATAACGGTATACAATTGAGTTAAAGTTAATAATCCTCCTAAATTCTAGTTTGGATGAATATCCTTTTAAAGATTGCATGGGGTTGAAAGAAGAAATTAAAATCCACTACCCTGGTATTAATTAACCGATGTTACGTCTAGTCCATGTAAAATTAGGTAGTAAAGTCACACCTAATATTAAATTAAATTTCTTTAACTTTAGTAAAAAACCACAATCGAAAGTTGATTAATAGCTGTCAATAAATAAAATTTGTAAAATAAATAAAATTAATGAGAGACATGAACGGACCAACAATTTCTTAAACTACTTTACGAACTTATTGTTGAATTTATTCTAACATTAGATGTGACTCCACTCCTTAATTTAAAAAACCTTGGTAAAAGCTCACCCAGGACTGGGCGAAACGTCGGTTAATTAAAACCATGGTAGTAGTTTTTAATTTTATCCCTCCACCTCAAAGAATTTTTACGAGGATATCCATCTATAACAGTACACCCCTTTAACACGTTTTTATAATTTTTGGAACCCTAAAAAATTCTCGTAAATAAGGAAAACACCTTGTTAGTGCACAAGAAAACTCTTAATTGAAATAGAACAGATGAAAATTGTAAACTGTACTTTTATAGATGCAGGTTGTTTCACCATCCGTACCAAGCATTTTTTCAACATCCGTACGTTTTATAGAATTAGGAAAAATATTACCATGAATTATCAAATTTTGCTTCCGGATCTGAGTTTATATCTAAAAAAGAGTCCTAGACACCAACATCAGATTTTTCCTATTTTGTATAATAATGTAAATTATAAAATTTTTTGGAAAAATACCCCTTGATCAAAGTCACCTATGAACTTTTGTTCTAGTTTGTTGCTAAATTTTTGACACTTCACGCAGTTGTTTCTTATAAATAAATGGCCAAAAAATTATTAATTTCAGTAATTAATTATTATTTTAAGCAAAGTTTTGAAATATTAAATTTAATCACATATATGTATGTTTCGGCCATTTATTTATAAGAAACAACTGCGTGAAGTGTTAAAAAACTGCAGTAAACAAAAGTTCATAGGTGATTTTGAAATCAAAGGTATTTTTCCAAAAATCGTTTATAATTTCCTTATTTGCCGAGGTAAATATATGAAACCATATATTTTCAGAAAGCTAAAAAAATCTCTAATCAATGAAGTCATAGCCAACTATGGTTTCTATTTTAAAAAAATGCATGTTTGGTCTGTAACTCGAAAACGAATTAAGCTAGAATAAATTCGAGTACGCCATTGAATTGCATATATGAAAATGCACAAAAAATGATTTGGTTAAAATAAAAAATATTCACAAACAAAAAAGTTATGAAGCTTTAAAGAAAACAGCATAAAACGCAAAACACTCTGTATCTCCCAAACGAGTCAAGATATTAAAGTGCTGTTTGACTACTGAATTTGTCTCAAAAATCGGGCAAATGGTCCCAACCACGGTTTTTCTCTATCAATTCGCGAAATACCTGATACCCCCCAATTACATCGAAAATAGGACACACTGTACAGTCTCAAAAACAAGCAGCTAAACGGCGAGTTGTTAAAATGCCTTCATAAACGAGTTCTTTATACTATTTTTTTTATTTTGGGCTTTTCAGATTGATTTTAAAATAAAATTTTGCGAGTTTTTAAATTTAAGGAATTTTGAAGTATAACTGCTAGCGTGGCAATATTTTCATTAAACTTTGGTTTAAACGCTAGTTTAAGTTTAATTAGTACATTTATCATTCGTTTAATTAAAAAAAAATTGGTGGTAACAAAATAAGTAGATAAATAAATCTATTGAACATTAATTACGATTTAAATTAACGCAAGCCGAACGTAACGACAGCTTTGATGTTTAATATCAAATCAGTGTTACCACCGTTCGAATAAAAATTGTTCTATTTCTATAAAGGAACTAACTCTGTGAACGACCCAAAATCAGATAAATATATTTCAAACCTGAATTTCTATTCTCGTAACTTATACTCCCACCAGAATACTTATGCTTATCAAACTAAGACACCTTTGACTAATCTATGCTGTGGTATTCCTAAAGAGGACAAGTGATATTCGTTGATATTGCATCACATGCATTTTTGTAATTGACACCTGCTCGTTTTCCAGTATAACTTCTTCAAACACGATCACATTAAGTTTTAATCTTTGTTCTTTCTGTAACAGAATATATTCTGTTGTTTTTTTACATTAAATTATTTCGTTATTTATTTATGTACCTATAATATTAAAGATATTGGTCTTCATCACTAATTGATGAAATCATTCTTGACTCAAACTGATTAAGCTTTGTAAAACACTCACATGAAGACCGAAATACCGGAGAAATCAACTTATAAGGTTGTTTTCCTACTACTTACAATAACAAGTAGTCCTAACAGATCACACTCTAAAAAGTAAAACCACACATATTCATCCAAATTTTTTTATTTAAACGTTAGTCTACGTATTATTTTTTGACGCTAATTTTTTTTGTACACAGCCGGTTGCTATTGGCAACAAAACAAAAAGTAGTAAGTTGCTAAGCAACATATACTTTTCATACCAAACGACATATCCGGCGTTATTAAACAATCAAAAATTGATACCACCTTTTGTTTTTTCTACATTTAAACGACGTTTGAAGAAAAAAATAACATGTTTGACTTGAAAAAATAGCAACTTTTTATGACTTTTCCTCCTACTAAAACAATCTACTATTATTTCGTCTAATTTTGTTTTCAGTACCGTTATGCATACCTAAATTACGGCAATCAGTGATCATTTTTGTACTATTCTTGCTTCTTGCCGTCTTCACGTTATCCTCAGAGCTCATCATGAAATGTTGGCTTGTCCCTATCAACATCATTAGTATTATTAAAGAATTGGCACCGTTTGGACGTAAAATATTCTGCCTTCATTGTCACCAGAGTGTGCATCAGTAACTGTTCCATTAATGTTGAGATAGAAAAATAATAGTATCATTGTCAATATTTTCAACTTTTACCAACGATAGACAATTTTTTACATTTTTTTTAATGTTAAGTGAACTAATGGACCATATTTTTGAAATAATAGTAATCAGATTCCTTTTAACATATTGCGAGCAGTAAAACCTAAAACGTTGCTACTTTATTTAAAAGTAATAAAAATCAATGTTTTCAATTTTTGAATGATCAATTTCCAAAAAAAAATGCTATAAGTGTACCACTTGTTATTTGGCAATATTTTTCCAATAGCATAATTGTTTCCTAGTTCAATTTCTGAAGAATTGCGTGCACTACTGAATTTATTGACAGCTCCTGATGTGGCCAGACTTTATCTTTCATAAAATGTTTACCATCCATTTAACAATATCTAATCTATAATAATTTAGCAAAGCATTATCTCTTGATAATCCGGCCTATTCGGTAATCCGGCAATGGCAATTACATACAATACTGTATATTAACTTAATTAGAAAACCTTATCTAAAAATAATTGTTGTTGTAAGTAGACTGTAATGTAATGTACTTGACACTAACTTACAAAACTTATTAAAATTCACTTTCAACCGTTAAATAAAAATAAGAAAATTATTCTCGGTGTAATTGGGGTGTAATGTAAATGTTAAAGACATTAATTTAAGAAAGTACACATCGGCAATTAAATCTGTATGTGCCGCTACCGTGAAATACGATGTTTTAATTGCATTAAATTTTGGAGTTATTACAATAGTTTGTTACGGATAATGCATTGTGAGAGGCAAAGAACTTTGTGAGAATTGTTCTTACGTACGAATTTCTTATAATTTCAGGTTTTAATCGTATTATCTGCAACACGTCACACTACCGTTCGTATAGCTGATGTGAAAAATGAGTTACAGTTATATCACACGGGTTTATAATTAATTTATGACATTATAAAACAATACAAAAATGTTGCAAACGTGCACAATTTTTTGTAACAAAAAAAATGCGCCTAATGGCGAAATAAGGTAATGATTAAGTTAAGACTAAATTAAATGTAGCAGTAGGAAGTTAAACAACATTAATGGCACACGAATTTAAAAGTAGCAAACTAGTGAAACTATCTGCATCCATGTAAAGCGTTACCCACGCCAAAAGGTGCAAGAGTGCAGAACTAATGAGCGTAGGTTTCCAGATCTTGAACAACATAATCCCAGTTCGGTGGTTGCGTGCATGTATGTTTTGTGCCGGGAGCGGCGCAGGATCGTGCTGGATCCGCCCACGCGATCCGACAATGCGGTGGCACCTTAAGCCCCCTTTGACTTCGGGCACCATGACTTACAGTCACCGATCTTGTATCGCGTAAAGATTGCTTTGTTTGTTTGGATAAATCGTTTTTGTTGCTACGTGATCTTTTCTACATAAAGCGTTTGCTTCTGAATTATTTCTTTCGAAATAATAACCTTTGAAACAATGACCAATAAACTACTATTCTTAACAATCATACAAGACATTTTATAAATTTAACGCTTCCCAATTGATTTTTCTAAAAAAAATTTAGACAGAGAAATCAGAACTAATAATTTACAGAGTATTTCTTCATATCCGAGAAGCGTTATTTTTTTGTTTCAAAGTTAAATACAAGTGAACCAGAAAATACTATATACCTACGAAAATGTTTGCGCAAGAACAGTACACTATTTACTAACAATTATAAAATTCACACCAAACTTAAAAAAATAAAGGCTTTTTTTCTCACTTTGGCGCAACCTTCGACTTTGTGTAACAAACGGTGTGACTATTTAAAGAAAAATCTCATCCACTGACGACACTCCGTTTTCTTCGTTGCTTTTACACAATTAATCCACACACACACACAGATACACAAGTATAATTTTAAAATATGGCATTGGGGATAAGATAAAGTGGCAATAAAAATGTTTTTTTGCGATCATGAGAAAACCATGCATTAATGAAGACGATTTCACAAGTAATCTTAAGTTCTCAATGCACAATTACCATAAAATTAAGATGCTTATATTGATAATAAAATAAACTTGAAAAATTTTTCTTATTTTAGGAAAATTAACTAAGGAAATTATACGAATTTTTTAAGAACAACTAACTTTTTTAAGGATTATTTTTATTCTTTTTAAAACTGGAATTAGTTTATTTGATAATTAATTTTGTTGCTGTATAAAAAAGAGATTTTTATTTGTTTAAAATTCTTATAAAAGTAAGTAAAAGCTTTTCATAAATAGTGTTTAGTTAAAATAAATTTAAAATTTAAATCTATTTTTGTTATGTTCAGTGGCTATTTGTTTGTTAGTACTTTTAGTGCCAAGGATATACGAGGTGTTTATTACAAAAATGGTTTATTTGTAAAAGTTGTATTTTGCAACTACGTAAGTACACATTTAAAGTTGATCTAGTTCTAATATAAATTGATATTTTAATTTTCGCCTAGATAATCATTATTAATTTTTTCGGATACAAATTAAATTAAAAGATCTATTTTAGTTGCTTTTATTTCTCCTTTAATTCTTTAATTTTCTGGAATAATATGCGCATATGGTAATAAATAATTTTGTAAAATATTACCAATAAATTGATTTAAAAATGACTTTTACTCATTAATGGCACATATAATAATTAATATAAAATCTTAATTAATTAAGATACATATTTAAAAAATATAATTTTGAGGGCAAATGCTAAAACACAATCCATTACACAATCGTGTAATTAATCACAGAAACATTAAAAACCTTTATTTGTTCTCCACATAGCACCGGCCCTGAAATATTAAAAGTAAGTACTTATTTTTGCCGTATGTATAGATAGGTAGTATGGGTTCGCGAAATAATCGTTTAATAAATTTATAGCTATAGTTGCCGCGGGAAACCAGGGAAGTAGTCGCCTTAACCCCAATTAACTTCCATATTTAATTCGAGTTTTGTGGGGACAAATCGAATGTTATAAAAGTTTAAAAATTTTGCCCTTGTACATTCAACAGTATCATGAATAATCATATCACAAAACTTTAGTATTGCACCGAATCGCTGCAGTATCTACAGTTCCAAAATACACAATAAAATAATCAAAGTTGAATCAATTACTTATTATTAAAAAAAATTTATTTAATGCCACATACCATGAATGCTAATTTAGACAGCAGAACAAATTTAATGTTTTTTTTAATTAATCTTAGCCTTAATTATCAGCAGTGTAGTCTGAACTTCCACTAATTTAAAAAAATGTTCAAATATACCTAACAGTAGAATTTGGAAATTATTACGACCCCAAAGCAATACATTTTTAAACAAAATAAGTTCCTTCTATCTCAAAAACCAAGTTTTTTTTTAAATAAATTTAGTCTCTGAATCAGAAATTTTTTACTTTTTCAAAAATGTTTGTAAATGATGTTGCAACTAAAAAAATTGGGCTACTTAATTGCAAACAAATGGATTTAGGGTTCTTTAGAAAAAGTCATAAAAAAATTTATTCTTCAGTTAGTGTCACTAAATAATATTTAAGCAGTGAAGTAGTGTAATATTTCTTGTACTATGAAAAAAGCGCTTTATTGTAATTTTAAGTGAATTTGTATATTTTCTTATAATTCTCACAAAAATCTGTAAACGAGATGTAAAGTTATGTAACGGTTCTTCTCAATATTAAAGCCAGGTTGACTTTGGTCAAAGAAATTTTTTTCTTATCAATAGGGTGTGTCTTTTTCAAAGATATTTGTGCTGCATCATGTAACTCTTTGTATGAAAACTTTTTAAAATAAACTGGGATTGCAAAGAAATACCTACTTTAATAAATGTTTAACTATAGTTGCCGCGGCGAACACATGGAGTTCTCACGCGGCGATAGTTTTTAGTGACATTACCAAGAGCCTCATTTACATAACCACTTCAAATTTAACCTGTGCGCAGAAAGTATAAATCTTACTTTAATTTTAGGAAAATGGATTACGTCGAAAATTTGAAATATATGGGCACATTAAAGTCATTACGCGGCACCTATAGTTCAAGTTTAATAATGAGGTTTGCATGTTCAAAAATCACCATAACATTTTTACCAACATTTCTGTTACTACCGTTCAAGTTTGCCGTATTTCGAGTCAAAAAAATGATTGAATAATAAATTTTTAAATATATTACGTCACCTAAGAGCGACAGTAAAAGCATTTTTAGTTCCGCTACTAATAGCAACCGGCTGTATACGATAAAGAGCAACTTTAAGTGTCAAAATATAGTAGATAAAAGTCTAAGTTTACCGTCGAAGAAAAAAGTGTTTGCAAAGAACAGTAAAAGCGAATTTCATATTTTTTGTACATTTAAAATTAGTAGGAATAATTAAAACAATAAAGTGTTTGGGTTATCAGATTAAGGAAAAATACTTCAAAAAATTATATCTATCGTTTTGACTGACCTGACGTGTCAAATTCAATTGCATTTGCATTTTTAAATCAGGACATAATTTAATTGTGGTAACAATTTCAACATCAAATAAAACACTTTAATGTCAAACTAACCTTAGTGTTGTCAAATAAATTTGACTATTCCGTTAACATTCATTATTATTAAAAATAAAAATCCGTAAATAAAAACCGTTTCCAAATTAATATTCTTTTCTCTTTTTTCCACTAATCAGTAATTATCTATACCTACGTAACGAAGCAGCTTATTTCAGCGCGGGCACTTAACCAAAAACAAAGTCCTTTGAGACATATTTATATAGTGAGCGGTATAAGTAACGAATAAATTAATTTTTGGCGTTATTATTACTTCTTATGAAAAATGCTGAACCAAGTCCTTGTTGTTAACATCAAATTTTTTAACGTGACTATTTCAACCCTGCCGTGAACTCCTTCACGAATTTTTATATCCCAGCTTATTATTCACCGAATTTTTTTTGTCGTTTTTTTTCCTAAATTGCAAATAACAGATACAGTAAGTCTATATTTCTACAAAAGATTAAGTTCAAGTTTATTTATTCGTTGTTTGCGGTTGTCGCCAAAATAATAAACTGAAAATACAAAAAACGTCATCCGCAACATTATTAACGCAAATATAATCTCGTGTCGAGATCGGTTGGCGTCGAAATGAGCTCGCGTTGAGATGGTCTCGTGTTGAAGCAGCTGTGTCGAGATGGGAGAGACGAAGTGACTTCGTCGAAATAAGAGGTACGGGTATGTAAACGCGATACTTAAAGATACTTAAAGAATCAAATATTTGATTTTTTCAAATAAAACTTGATTCCAAATTATGTTTTTACAAGTTCTATTTAAACAATTTTTTTTTATCCTATAAGCAATTTCAGTATTTTTTAGAAAATTTGTAGTTAAAGTTGCCAAGGAAATGTAACAACGTAACTTTTACTTAATACATTCATTGAGTAACTATACAAAAAATCGTAATTAAAGTAACTAAAATCGACACTAAAGTAATCCATTACCAGACGATTTTGATGTTCATATTTTTTCCGCTAGGAATGTGTAATTTTTTTTCATTGTTCTTCATGTTTCTTCAAACGTATGTAAACTTAGTCTATTACTTACTATTTTTGACGTAAAAGTTTTTGGTACACAGTCGGTTGCTAGCAGCGGAACTAAAAGAACTTTTTACTGCCGCTCTGAGCGGACGTAAAAGTAAGTTATTAAGTAACAAATAATAAATGTACTTTTACATCCGCTCGTGTTGGTATAGAACTATATATCCTATAATAAATTAATAGCAAGTTTTTTTCTACAGTATATAAACTACGTTAGAAGAAAAAAATACTTTTTATCTACAAACTCGTCACAAAAAGTATTGCTTTTACTCCTAATAAAACAATATACTATTTTTTCAAACGTCAGTAAATTTAGACTTTTACCTACTATTTTTGACGCTAAAGGTATACTTTTTGTACACAGCCGGTTGCTATTGACAGCGGAACTAGAAGTACTTTTACTGCAACGGCCGGTACAAATTGAATAAGGGATGCGTCCCTATTAAACTATATACCTTATAATAAATTCTATACTCACCCGTTCGTCCGGTATAAACTTACAAACTCATCTTAAAAAGTATCGCATTTATTTTTTTTCGAGAGGCACGAGAGGAAAATACATAATTACTTTTTTGAACAGTCAGCGTCGTGAACTCAAATTAGTACAATTTTCTTGGATCTTAAGTTTTCAGAGAGCTAAGAAACGTGCACTAAGCAGCATAAGAATTATTACTCTTCTAATTATCAGTATTATTCATAATATTAGTTTTGTGATTGCAAAACAGTTAATTTTATAAACAAAGAATTTCTGTACTTCTGCTGGATATAAATTGATTCAAAATTTCCATGCTAATAAACCACACATTTTTTTGACTGTTCAGTTTCAATTCAATTAAATTAAAAGCATTTAATTTCATGTAAAAAATCATGTTGTTTTAATATATTAAATAACACAGCTATTATAAATAAATGCAAAGGTTTATGTTTTGCTTATATGCGTAAAGAGCAAAATTCAATTAACTTGGAGACAAGAGTCAACTTAATATGCGTATTTCCATAGTAAAAGCTAAGCTTTTGTAAAGGAAAGGATCGCGCTTCCGACAAATTATTAAGTATTTTCAAACAAAATAATTTGGCTACAAAATAATGTATAACAAATACCGAAGTACGAACGAACAATTTAATCAAAGAAAAAACGTCAAAATTTATAGCACATCATGAAATATTAAGGATTCCGTCCGATAATAAAAAATTAAATTCATAGTTGTAAGGATTACAGAAACGGGTGTTTTATTACGAAGGACTTTGCTCAAAGGTACCGAAAAATACTAATTCTTTTTTATTTTTATTTAAAAATTTACCTGAAATGTGTATCCCGTCACTAAAGTATTTGTGCTACATCCTGTAAGCTTTTACAACACACAATTTGCAAATAAAAGCATGTTTTGACTCAATATTTGCAAATGTATCTTGTAACAAGAAAATTATTTATGCATTACAAACGTAAATATTATCAAAACAACGTGTAAAAATACAGCGAATTTATCATTGTAGTTCAAGATAAGAAATGTAATATCGCAATTTGTACTGCAGGTAATTTTCAAAACAATGGCGGAAGAAAAACGAGTAGATAACAATTTTCACGGCAAATGAAGTCGTATTTGCGTAGAAGACGACCAATTAAAAGCGGGAAGGAAAATTATCGTGTGCTGTTGTTGAATAACTCCATTATTTTCATTTATCAACAATCTAAATAAGCGTGGAGGACACAGAACTTCACTAATTGCAGTTTTATTGCGTGTCGATTCCGTAGGAAGCAAAAACAACAGATACAAGAAGATAGGAGGAGTTACCATGCAGATGCATACACGGATATAAATTTATTGCAAAAAGCAATTACTATAATTATTTTTGTTGTTTAAAGCATGCTCGAAGGCAATTGTAAAGAACACCAAACGGACAATGTTTTTTTAAATGTAAAATTTGTTGAGATTCAATTAAATTTTGCATGGATACACGTACTTACAAAGTCAAAAATTTTAGTCTGCCGTTTCGGTTCAGAACCATCAAATTAATTATACCAAGATTATATCGTCTAATTTTACTATTTAGATAACTTTACGTCATGAAAATTATTAACCGTAAGTTTTTTTTTTCTCTTCGGGTACCTTTTCATAAGGATGTTGCTACGTGTTAAAAATCGGCGTCTTGAATAGATAATCTTTGTTGTGAGATTCTTTTCTGGTGGTAGATATAAAAAACAACATATGTCGGTTATGTATACAACCCATGTGCTTGGCTTATCAGTTGATCAGTCACCCTAGAGAGCACGTCACGCGGCAAGTGCAGACTTGGTCAAAGCACCATTAAAAGACAGACAAATGAGCGTCAAAAACGGGCCCGGTGCTGGAACCACCTGTCTGTTCCCGTGACGAACTCGCCGTTATTACAATCCACACGGCTCATTAATTAAATTTTATCTCCAAGTAAATCTAAATTTGAAAATAAGAGCTTTGTAAGAAGTCATTTCTTCAGCTAACGTTCAAATGATAAAATAAAAGGAAGATTATTACCGTAACGTTTCGGTCATGCAATTAAACGAAAAATAATTAAAAAGTTACGTACACAAAACAAATGCTTGTGCAGATCCTTAATGAATCAGGTGGTGTATCAGGTGTTACCATTTTGAAAAATGTTTAGAAATTGACCGTTACAATTTAAATAGTCAAGTGATCATAGGAAGCATACATAAATCAGGGTTTTATATTCTAGTTTTAATTACACAGCTATAAAGTTTACTAGATCCAGCTAAATTTTTAGGCGATATGACTTAAGAAAATTTAACTAACTATTATAAAATTTCAATGACGTTTTTTCCATTCACAATGTCTCTTTTTAAAACTTATCATATCAATGGTTTGCACAACACCTATAAGATTATTTGTCATCAACATTAGGTTTATATTTTCCCACGTAAATCCTTTAATTTAAATATACAGGCGACAAAAAAAAAATTGTAAGTTTGGTGACATATTTCAACAACAAGAGCGCCATCTACATTTTTACCTATGCATTGCTATGTTAAATGGTGCGGCAAGACAAAAACGTCTCTCTGTCAAACTCCTGTTCTTATTTCTATTTCTTGCGTTAGCCTTTCATACGTTCTCACAACAGCTTTTGAGTCTTCCATTGTCATTCCAACTATCTTTTAACAATTTATCCTCTTCAGTTACTACTATTATTCTTTTAGAATTATAATTCTGTTTTTATATCACTACTTGCTTTTTTTTCTGTAGGTGTTCATCTTTATAGTCTATTTTTTTTCTTCTTTTCTTAGTTCTTCTGTGTCCCATTTTCTTTCTATTATACTTTTTTTTCTTCTCTATTGTCCTTAATTTCATTTCTGCTATTACTAACATCTTACATCTAGATGTTGTTGTGTTTTTCTGCTATATTACTTAAAAACTCCTGCTTCCCTATTTTGTCATGACAGTCTCCAATTATTATTTGGTGTCATGTTTTGCTAGACCTATTCTGTTTTTTTTCGTAAAATTCCTCTTTTTCTTCTTCCGGTGTTACATCTGTAGATATGTTTATAAATGTAATAAATGCCACCTCATTTTTAATTTTCAGGCATTCTACGATTTATTTTAAATTTCATAATACTTCCTCTTATCCTTCCATTGGCCATAAACACAGTTCCGTTTCTTCCTTTCTTTTCCTCTCCTGCATATAATATTGAGTAATTCTCCTTGTTCATTGTTCCTTATCTTTTCCACCTAGTTTATTGCAAAGCCATATTCCTACTTCTTCGTTTCTCCTATTTCCTCCATTTACCCATTTACAGCACCGTGTTCACGTTCCAGGTACCAAATATCATTTTCCCTTTTGTTCAACTTGTTTTACTGACTGAATTGTTATTTCCTTTCTCGTAATCCATTTTCCTAGCCAGGTCTATCGTCGCTTTATTTCTTACTAGTTTTTTTGATTTGATTTTTTGTTACATCAGCTCTTATCAAACTTCAACCTTTCATATGTCCATTCATATTTAATGCCATTAACCTCCAGTTTGCGGTTTGCGTAACTTACTTTAGTATACTTTCCTTTACTCTTTTCGTCTTGAGCCACTTTTCTGATTGGAATTTCTGCTCCAATTTCCTTTCGAATAAAGTCAGCAACCTTAGGTTTGAAGTTATAATTTTTTTTAAGTGACGTAGTCTCTTCTCCATTACTTTCCTTTCTTCTTGTCAGGTCTTTGATTTTTCTTCTCATTCTTCCTTCAGAAATTATTCTTTATCTCGGTTGTATCTGATTTTATATCAATTATCTGTGATCCAGCTGTTTCATATCCATCTTTTTACTTTCTGTGTTCTCTACTAATTCGTAAGTTTCCTTGTTTCTTCGTTTGTTGTTTTATTGGGCTCCTTTCGCACTTTTACCAATCGCTTTAATCTCTAGTTTCCATCTCTCAACTCTGCATACGTTTATTAAATATATACTTTATTACATACATCGAATTTCTCAAAATTTGATTGTATTTTTGTTTATAAATTAATAGCAACATAAGTTAGTGCATTATTTTTATTATAGTAAAAAAATCTACGAAATGAATTGGTTCAGTTTGAAGGACATCGAAAATGGACTGCTTTACACAACACTAAATATTTATCATTTTATTTCTATTGCCGTGGTGGTTTTTTTCGCGATCATATTCTTTGTGTACAGACACTTGTTCACGTGATTGAAACGTGATAGCTATTTTTCTTTGTGAATTTTACTATAGCAATTTTAAAGAAACATTCTAATTGATGCAGCAGTTGTATGAGGATAATCTTTTGATGACAAAATATTTATTTGTTCCATTTGTCAAACTGTTCCATATTATTTCAAACTTTGAAGCGTTTAATGAACAAAATCAGGCGTACCCGTGCCAACTATAAATGAATATTGAACCATCTACCTGATTCGGACAATGCGATTTCTGTTTATTTCAAAATTAAAGATAAAGTTGAAAGGATATTATTTTGAAAACCATTCCAAGAGCTTTTATACGAGCACTATCACACAATAAGCTAAAAGGAGCATTAAAATCGTTAAAAAAAATGTAACAATTATGTTGAACCAGAGGAGAATACTTTCAATAATAAAACCAAAAATTAACTCCTGACTAAAACGTCGGCACTTTTTAAAGTACATGCATCCGCACTCTTATCAGTAGTTTGAAAAAACTAAAACCTAATTAAAATCAAGCAAGAGATTTAATTCAAATTACTAAATGACATAGTTGTAGTGATCGCAAATAGATATTAGAGAATGGCGATAAGTCCATTGAAACTGCATCTTCTTTTATTCTGCCGACGTACTGGTCAAACTTGGCCGACCTTTATCAAGACTAAAAAAGAAAACAAAACCAAGACGATCTTTAAAAGTCAAAATCCTCTAAATTAACCTTTTAGCTCAAATATTTTTTTTAGCCTTGATAAAGGTCAGCTAAGTTTGACCGAAACGTCAGCAGAATAAAAGACAATGTAATAATTGACAAGAGTGCATGTTGTATTTACGTGAAAAGAGAAAAGTCTACGAATTTGTATAAGACTTTCTGTCATTTTCGTGTATTTTAATTATTCAGCAAATCTACGTACTGTATCAAGTCAATTTTTGAGAACATATGTAAATAGACAGCTTAATTACGTCAAATACGTGTCAAAGAAATTAAGACTCATGAATTCCATAACATCGTCAGCATTAGTTTCCTCTTTAGGTCCTTTATTATTTACTCCATTGTTTAAAAATTATCTACGACATCACCATTTACGGTAAACTATTTGTTTATACAAACGTACACTGATGAAATAAAAACGAGACAATTTTTTATGCTAAAATTAAATTGCAATTTTGTTAAAGTAGACTCTACCATACAATATAGTTCGGAAGCAATTCTACCTAATCGAGAAGTTTAACAATTATGATATAAAATATTTTGCTAATTCTAATACATTGACCGTAGAAGAGTTTTAACGGTGTACAAGTAATTTACTAATAGTATCTAATGTAATTTCAAATTTACATTAATAAACATTTAATTTGAATTAAATTGATGTATTTATTAATTATTTTCAATTTACCATTGATCCGAAAATTTTAGTAAAGGTAACTTTTTTCCGAAAATTGCAATCTACAGAAATTCGGATATGTTTGATATTTGGTATTAAATCTACTATAAAAAATATACTAATAGCCTTAAGATCGTTATATTTACTTTTCTATTCCTAGTGTTCGTTTTGTTTTCTAATATTCCAAAAAATATATATTTTAATTTAAAAAAGCAATTTTATCAAATATTGTCAACTATATCTTCAATAGTGCTGTTCAAACGTCTCTTATATTTATACCTGAATTTTTAATTCTTTTTTCTAAAAGAGGTAGGTATTAAGAACCTTCATATTGTAGTACGTCACGTAACGCTTCTCTATACATCTTTACATATTCGTCAAGTTATTTTAATTTTTTCAATTTTAAAATTCTAGTATTCGTTAAGTGATCATCGCAGAACTGCATCCGATTTTTTTTTCTACACATTGTGTAAGTGCAAGGATGTAAGTTGAACACGTTAACCAAGTTTACACTTAAATCATGTGGTTGGTTGCCATCATTTCTTCCAGAAAAACTTAAAGCAGTTATTGGATAAAATAATTTATATTCCAGTGGTATCTGAGATGCTGTATTTGTAAACAGCCTAGGTTTAGATTTTCGTGACCTGTTGGTAAACTAGTGTCGTCTAGGTTCGAGTCTAAAGGCCGTCGTTGTTTGAAATTTCTTCCTAACGTTTTGCTAACACGAGTAGTCAGCTTCTTCAGAGGTCTTTCCATCTCCGATGTTGGATGTAGACTGATGATTTCTGCTTTGCAGATCGTATTTATACTGATTTAAAGGGAGCAGAGCTTGCATCGTGCATGTTCGTAAGCATCGGATTCCAGATCTGATTAAGTCTTAGAATTTGTTCCTTTCTTTTGAAGTTTTCTAGATGTTTAATTGTTAGAGATGTAACGCTATTGCTGGAAGTACCGTAGACTCTTCTTAATCTCTTTTGAATAATTTTATTTTAAACCCTTCTGATTTTAATCTGAAGATATAACAGATAAAAGCATGGGTATCTTAGTTATTATAAGAGATACAAGATCGATTAAATTAGACAAAAGTTGCACATTTTTATGTGAATTATTATTCTGAAAGAGAATCTGATCTGTTATTTTTTGTCTTTGAATTATGGCAAAAGAAATGAAAAACCTAATTTTCTTTTTTATTTTTTTAAGCGAAAATCAACAAAGCTATACATTTTTGACTAAAACATTGATAAGGTAGCTTTTAGCAACAAATCTAAATCTGTCGTCATATTTTCGATAACATTTTAGATGCAAGAGTTTTAACACTTAACTTTGTTTTTCTTATGAGCGCCATATTGGAATTTTACATTTTTGAATACGGTTTTTTTTCTGATTACGATGATGTGTCAAGTCATTCATTTTGAGCAACATAAAAAAACATTATTGCGTAGAGTATTTTGGAAACAACTAGCTATAAAATTTTAAATTAACAGCAACAGAATAATTCAGAATTTAATTTTTAGTTGCGATGAAACAAAATTTTAGAAACAACAACAAAGTAGTGCTCGAAGCCTTCTACTTCTAAACACAATACCAAATCTAATATGGCACCTCTAAGAAAAACAAAATTAAGTGTTATAACTGTTGCATCTAAAATGTCATGAAAAATATAATGATAGATTTAGATTCGTTGAAAAAAGCTACTTTAACGATGTTTTAGTTAAAAATGTCTAAAAACGAAAAACACCCTGTATAAAAGAAATATAGAAACTAGAATTGATACCCCGGCGTTACCCGGGTTACACAAAGTCAGTAGGCCCACTTTTGCTTCTAGTTCTACTCAGAGCCGTCAGGAAGAAATTTTGGTTATGTAAGTCAATTTTCAACCCTTGAGGATGCTCCGCTTGGGCGGCCATAAGTAACAAACAAACACAATCACCTATATTAATATAAATTTTAAAATCACCAACATTTGGTAAATAAAATTTTATCATTTAAATCTCCAAAAGTAAAACGAACTATTAATATTCTCACTCAATAAAAACCACTTACAATAATTGAAATAATCAACAATGTAATAGAAATTATTTCAATTAAAAAAACAACCACAATTAACTAATAAATGATTTAAAAGGCGAGAATCAATTAAAACTTCACGCATTAAAATAATTTGGCTGCTGTAACACGCATGTTCTTTAATATACAAAAAGTTTTCACTTAAATTTCACTTTAGACTTAAAATTATAATTATTAATAGGTAAATTAAAAATAAATGTAATTTAGAAAAGTAAGAGTAGGTATATACGTAAAAAAACTAATTTATTTTTCTTTGTTTCAGGTGTGTCAACTTTTTTATTCGTTTAGAAGATCTGATCGGTTCGTCTTTCCATAAAATGTTGTTATTTGAACCAACGTCGCAAACATATTTTGCAAAACAAATGTAACCAAATGTGTAACATTTTGTTAATAAATTATGATAATATATGATGTTGTTTAATTTACTTAATTTACAGGCACTGATGAATAATTACGTATCATTACACAACAATTAATCTTTTGTATTCGCAGACGCATATAGAATTTAGAGAAAAGCAAGTGCAATGAAAATTATTAATGCCCTTACGTACGCTGAAGGTTATGTTTGTACTGTAATAATTAACTTTATTTAAATTACCTATGTTTGTTGTTGCATTAAAGTTTTAATTATAATAAGAAGAAATAATCAAGTTATAGATTAGTTGAGGTGATAACATCAATAATACTCACACTATATAAATAATTAAAATAATTGGTTAATATTAATATCATATAAGTTAATAACCGTATCAAAAAATATATACATAAATTTAACGCAAGAAATATTTTTTGCGTCGTAGAGACACAATTAAGTTGCACACCAATTATTAATTACCATTCCAAAAGAAACTAAAAAAAAATAAAAATGAATGTGGAAACACCCTATTTTATATAGAAAATTATAACAAAGGATTAATCTTGGTTGTAAGTCTTAATTTCTATCAATAAGAATTTATGAAATACTTACATTTTTACTACGCTGTATTTTTTGTGTGGAGTTTATGAACCATTTCTTGGTACTCTAATGAAAAATGTTAATAATTTACATACTAATGCAACCGTAAACAAGCCGATTATAAAATTGCCCTTGCGAAACAATTCATACCAGTAAAGAATTAGATTTCATATCTCCCATACAGAATAGGTATAATTTTGACCAAAATTTAACAAAACTTCTAAAGGTAGCGCACACAAGAACTGGAATTTATTTGAAGATTCTATAGAATTTTTTTTATTGATGATAATATGAAACCAAATAAAATGTTGAATTAGAAATTAATAATAGACACGCAATAAATATTAATGTAAATGTAATAGATTTATAAGCAGGATAAGTTATGGAAAATGTGCTTAATAAATGTACCATTAAGCAAACAAAAATCGGGACACTTAGGTTTTACTAGTTAAATAAGCATATCTACTTTAAGGTTAATGATGTAGTACCTGACCTTCGTACATTCTTTAGAATTAAAGAAAGAATAGTGGTGAAGATCTACAGTTCAGGTAAAAGCTAATATGCATTGAAATAATTCTTTTCTTATATTAAACACTGCCCCGAGGTTATTACTTAACGTTTGTCACATTTTATTTTTAATATTCAAGGAATGTAATATTTTGACCGTATTTTTTGTTTTTAGATTGTTAAACAATTTTTCTACATCGAGTATTAATCTCATTCTCACTAATTTCATTAACCAAATTAATTGTAATACAAAGAAGGGTTTTGTTTTTTAACATTCTTTAAATACGCAATACGAGTGTAGCTGTTCTCATTTGCAATTATTTTAATGACTATTTTACTCATATCAAAATTTTCACATCTAGCCAATCACAAATTAGAGAGAGACAACTGGTATTATCGCGACAATTTAATTCATCTGCCAAAAACAATGCATCTTAATATACGTTTTGTCACTTTGACATCAGATAAACTGCAAGTAGGTATGTATCCAAATGGATAAACCCCTTGTTGATGTTTTCATGGTAACTAGAGTTACGTTATGTTTTCGCGAGTTTAATAAAAATATAGTGTTTATTAATTTTTAATTAAACGATTCATTAAATTGTCTTATCAAATACCATTTAAGCTTGTGTTTATACCCGGAATAAACTTTCATTTTGACAAAACGCTAGCTTTGTTGCTTATAGGTAATACTACTCGAGCAAATAACATAACGTAAAAACGTTTCATTCGATAAGCAGGATGAACAAGACAATATAGTAGCTACTTATTGTAAATCCATTTGTTTCATTATTGTCGTTATTTTTAAAACCTATGGTAATTTCCTGTGTTCATTAAACATAATACGCAATTGCTAATAAAGCAATTCCTTTAATATTGAGTTTTGATTATGTTTTTGAAATTTTGCTAAATTCAAATGTTATAATTAAACGATTGTTTATCTGTGCATCTGTTTATCTTCATAATATAAAATCAATACTTTCAGAAAATTTTTACTTTCTTGTTAATTAAAGTTTTACTAGACAATACAATTTAAATAGTGAGAATAAGTTTGAGACTCTTTGTAGAGAAATTGATGAATAATCTAAAAATAAAAAAACAAAAACACGGTTAAAATATTAAACTTAGTAATTGAATGTTAAAAATAAACGTGGAATTGTAGCATCGGAACAGGGTTAATACAAGAAAACAATTATATCCATACATTAAGGTTTACCTGAAGTGTTCATCCTAATAATCTTAAAGTAGACATTATTATTTAACTTGTAGAGCCAAAGCGTCTCGATTTTTGTTTGCTTAATGGTACATATAAATTGGAGTACTAATTTATAAACTTGAAACTATAGAAGAAAAAATAAATCGAATGTGATGATAATAAAGCTTCAATGACATTATACTATTTTTGTCTATAAAATTTGACACTAGACGCACTTGAAGAAACTTGGATTTAATAATTTAAAGATAGTTTTCAATTTAGATAATAGTTTATCAATTAAGTTTGGACCTATTTTCTTTCACTACTTGACTTGCGCATTGACACTAATTTTAGTGATACCAACCTTTGTCATATCAATAAAATTTCAAATATTTAAATACAATAATCTGTAAAAAAGAGAAGTGGACATCAGAAATAACAAATACTCTTATTACATTGCATGCATTGCAACAGTTTTATATAGGGTGAGCTTAATTAATTTACATAACATTAATTTACATTACCAAAATAAAGAGTTTCCCGGCGGCGTAATAACCACTTTTGGCTCTATAACCTACGCTTTTTTGGTGGTGCAGTTTGTATATCTTCACAATTTTTAATAATTTTTATAATTTTTTAATTTTCCGTCTTTTAAAAATTGACCAAATTATTTCCTTTCTTTTTGCGATAAGTTGGCAATTATATTTAAATGATGCGCAAAAGGAATCATATTAGAGACATCTAGGGATGCACTTCAGATTAAAAACATAGGTTTAAAACTTGTCGGCCGGTTTGCGCTCGTACCTAAACTCGACCAGTTTGCGCTCTGCAATTTAATTATATAAATTTAAACCTTCCCTATTATCTCCAATCGACCGATTTGCGCTCTCTTGTACTATAAACATTTTGAAATTATCGAGATTTAAGTTGTTTTCATGTGATTGGGGGTAAACGGTGTTGGTTGGTAGGTTACAGTTAGTACAGTTTTTTTCTTTAAAACAAAACAAAAAAAAAACAAACAATTACTTCAAGTCACATTCGTTTATATTAGTTATGTTTGTGTGATGGGGGTGGGGGTATTGTTCAAGGGGGTGGTGCGATCGGAGGGAAACGGCGATCGGGGAAAAACGCCTTTAGTTAAAATACTTTCTATAAGGAATTAAGGTATTTCTCGGCCTAGGTATACAAATAACTATTATATTACAAGAGAGCGCAAATCGGTCGATCGGAGACAATAGGGTAGGTTCAAATTTCTATAATTAAATCGCAGAGCGCAAACTGGTCGAGTTCAGGTAAGAGCGCAAAACGGTCGAGCGCAATCCGGCCGTATTCGTCAAAGTTTCTAGATGCGAAATAGTACAATTTCATTCAAGTCAAAAAGGTGAGAAAGAAATCAAAGAGCTTTTAAAACAAATGTAGAGGTCACGCGATCTTAGATACTGCATCATCAAACTTTATTTAAAAAAAAGTTTTCATTTAATTTTAAACTATAATTTGGTATCTTAATTATAATTATGTAATAAATTCTTGTCAAAAACTAAATATATACGTTGACAATAAGAATTGCCTTAGTTTTTATTTTCACTTTTATATTAACTACAGAAAAAAATGAAACGTCATAAAATATACATTTTGTAAGGACTAAATATTATGAATAGAGAGTTTAATGATTTTTTTTAATAACTTACAATAATTAGTAGGTTAGATTTATTTAAAAATAAGTAATAATCAGTCAACCCAAATAACCATGTTTAGTTTTTGATTTAATTTAAAAGTTATTGCTTGTAGACGTTTTTAAATCAAAATTATTTCTAATTTTATTTTGTAAACATTTCCTAAACAAAATTTTGATTCGATAATTAATCGAGCTATGGTGTTTAATTAGCGATACCTTCAAATATATTCTTTAAAGAAAAAAATTAAGTAAGCAACGTAAATTACCTATTTTCTAAAACGTGCTTAGTGTAATGATTCATTCTACAGTCCTTCTATAAGATAACCCCTGCTGAGACTACCTGCTGTTAGAATTGTAAATGATACCCTTAAGCCCGCTTCACAATGTGCAAACTTTTGTTTACAGAAATTGTGGTGTCCAAGTTTTAAATTTCATGAGTGTACATGTAGTTCCAACAGTGCACGGCCTCTAATTAAAAAGGATGATCCTTTAAGGTTTAAGCATTCAGTTGCTATGAGGCTTGTTACCAAATTTCCTATTCCTGCTTGAATCCCGAAATAAAGATAAATTTATGAAATGATGATGAAACTAATTAAAGTAAATTAACAATATTAACGAATATTTAAACAATATTAATGAATTGTAGAGAACAAAAGATACGAAAAAATGTGAAGATAAATTTCAAACAAACGAAAAAGAAAAATAAAATAAGAAAGTAGAGAAAAGGGTGTTTAAGAACTTAAATGCATAAAAGGTTGTATAAATGGTGGTAAGTGGAAGAGATTATATTTGTATATGAAAAATTTCATTTATAATTCTAAAAAGGTAATAAATGCGATAATCACTTAAACAAACACGTTGATTTTCAAAAAATTAAAAAATAAAAAAATATTAACACATGTAGTGGTTAGACTATAAAATTTGTGCTCAGTTCATCTTAACAAATGAAAAAGTACGAAAACTACATAAAACATTTTTTTGTAACTGCGAAGTAGTCACGTGGTGATGAGAGAATTTTAACAAATACTACGACTGAATTTTTTATGTAATAGTTGTAAAAAATTATTTACCTAGGTTTGGCACACTCGAAAGTTAAGATAAATACCGCACCTTTAGATATGAAATAAAAAAAAAAAAAATAAAGATACGCGATCAAAATTTTGATTTCCCTTAAAAAAATCAGCAATATAAACATTTACTAAGTATGATAAAGACATCACCTGGAGACTCAACAATGGATATATCTGGTTGATATTGATGGTACAAAGAATTAGTAGATACACAAAAAAACTGTGAATTGCAGTTATTCGAACTGTTTGACCATTCAGCAACTCTCTAACATTATTGAAATATCTGTTTTTACACTTATGCGCAAACATCTAAACAGGTCAAGGGTCTTTGTTCGCAGTACTCCCCGTCTGCTAACACCGGAGCAAAATAGCGAACAGAGTGGAAAGTTTGTGAATATTGGAAAAAGTGTGTTTAAGAAGTAGGAAAAGAATGGTGGACGAAAATGATTACTGATGATAAAAACCTGTGGGTATTGCTATGTTCGGGGAAATGAAAGTGGATAGAGGAGGACCACCACAAAAAGAAGCTCCCGTGCAAAATCTGCCGCCAAAGCTATGGTCTATTACATTTTTTTATTGTATGGTTCCGCATAGAATTTCAGTGACCACTAATCCCGACAACGCTCAAGAGGCTAATGTTGTGTCTAAATTTTTAAGCAGCATAATTTATGTGTTGGTTCCCCCATCACTGCTCCGTCCCACTTTTGTATCCTAAGCAAAAAAGACCTTAAAGTCGCCGATTTCAAACAAAAATGGACGCTGTCACTGCAGCATTGTTGGGGTGAGGACATTGCGCGGAGGGAGAATATTGTAGAACATGATGAAAGTATTCTATTTGAAAAGTAATAAACAAAGTTTTAGAAGGACTAATTCTGGTCTTATTGAAATCTCTTCGTAGTTTTTAGTAACGTCACGAAAAGCCTCATTTACATAGCCATGATAAATTTTAATTTTATTTAAATCATATTCTTTCATCAATTGATTATGTAAGATTGAAGAGTTTGGCTGTGGGTATTCAAAAGGTGTCGTTTTTACTACGTGTGTTCACCGCGACTATGCGATTGTTAGCATTTACAAAAATTAATTTTACAATTATTTCAACTAATCTATTTTTTTAACAAATTCGAAGTATCAGGAGTGTTATTTGTTTTAAAGTAAAATAACAAACTTTCTGATGAGACAAAACTGTAAATAAGATGATGCGTCCACTTAAACAAGCATTATGTTTGTTACATTTTTTACTGAGTATAAAAAAACAATCAGCCCCCTAACATTTTTATTTTCAGTTTTGTCACAGTTAGCGTCTATACGATAAATGTGCAAATATTTAAACTGGTTGCATACATCATTAAATAAAAGTAAAAAAGTCCCACTTGCTTTATGCAAAGAGTGATAGTTTGAGAAAACCATAAGTTGTTGAGAACCACTGAACACTTGAAATTTTAACAGATTGTTAACGCTCGGTTGCTACAACAACTTTTGCAAAAATTACCGCATTACAATAAACATTACTAGCCGACAAACAAATTAGAATTCATAAGTCAACATTTTATTTGCAACAAAAGTGAGAACAAATGATTAAAGAAATTGCTCAAACTGTCGACCTCCATTAGCTACGCAAATTTCAGCCATCCAAAAACTATAAGTTGTATCCAAGAATTGTTAACACGATGTAACATTTCTGGATTCTGTCAAATTTGTTGAGTCACATTGGTAACTCGTTGTTGCAGTTCCTCTACACTCGTTACGTTAAGGGTGCCAACTTGTTTCATGTGCTCCTCTACAAAGAAAGCGCAAGGATTTAGGTCCGGCGACTGGGGGTATTCAGTGGGTCTAAATTTTTTTCATAAAAATCTCTATCGTTTTGTTTTATCAATGGCCATTGTCTATTAAAATAATTGCACTACTATCACAGTCACCTTATGGTATATATGGATCTTCGTAACCAGTCATAAAACATGGAAAACACCTTATCAACTTTTTCTGGCTTTAGTCTAGTAAAAGGTAATGTTTCTGTGTCTTCTGCGAGTAGTCAGCCTTCGTAGCTATTTCTGGATAACATCTGCTGGATGAATTGGAATAATAAATTTATTTTTATTGAAAGAAGAAGAGCGAGTATGTCAAAAGTAGTAGTTATTTCTAAAATAAAGTAAAAGTTGAACAAATTTTTGCCTAAAATTAGAAGCAATTCCACCTACATCTTAAACAACTTTAATAAGTTGCTACACAAATACAAAGTTTGCAGATCTACTGAAAAGAGTTCTTCATCCTTTAAAAACGGCGAGCTACAAAGCAATACTTTACCGCACACTATTGTGAAAAATTAAAAAGAAACACACCTAACTATTAAAATTTAGTATGAAATATTAAATAAAATACAAGCACAGCATAATATACACAGCAGCTTATGTTCGCCTATGAATTAAATTGCAGTCACTTCGATTTAATACTCATATAAGCCCGTTCACCAGGACCGTACCGTTAAGGTTGATATCCATAACAACATAAACGATTCCAGTATTCAATTACTATAAACTTAAACATCAAATTTTTTTTAATATTAATAAAAACAAAGTAATTATATAGTGGCATAATGTAATGGTTCACTAAAGAACTGTTCAATGATTTTGTTTGTCTAGAAAAGTATTGCTGGTCTATTTATGGTGTATCATGAAAAATTATTGGAAAAGAAATATACTTTTTGTAATCCCTATACCTATGAAGAAATCAAGAGAGCACGCAGGCCCCGAAACGCCATTTTCCCGAACATGTGTATAAAAAACGACAAAAAAACACTTCAACTTAAGAAGATTTCCAAAGACAATTTGTTGATTTACTTACATGGTTCGTTATCTAGAATTCAATTTACGCATATTTAATTTGTTGTAAAGCAATTCAAATCTTCAAATAAAAGTTTGACAAATAAATAGGTTAACTGGATGTCTGATGACACGTATAGCCACAGCTTACTGTTTAAATTTTTGTGATTTGTTTGCCACAATAATAGAGACTTGAAAATGCAATTTAAAAAAACGTGTAAATTTGTGCGTCAATAGTATCCGTATCAACAGTATCAATACTTGAAGTAAAAGCTTTGGCTTATTGCTTATTTTTTAAAGGGAATAATTGCATTTTTTGAAGATGCTATTAGAACAGCTTCAGAGTTTACTTGAGTTAGTTTTGCAAGTTTATAGAAACTTTAAAATGGCTGGAATAATGCTATTAATGTTGTTTAGACTTTGTACTTTACTTGCGCGCCATTAGTTTGTATTAGGAATTTTGTGGCATTCGGTTTCGAACGGTCAAAGTGACCGCATCGTTTTTAGTTAAATAAAGAAAGCACAAAGATTAGCAGGTTACAGAATTATTTTACAGTCCATTATCCAATACAAATGTTTTCCACGGAAAATTAAGGAAGAAATGGAGCGGTGAATATCGGAAACTGTATCAGTTTGATGAAGTATGGAAGTATTTTTGAGATATCTGGCAAATCCAAGATTTTGAAATTGGAGTCGGGTGTTCATCAGACGACCGTTTATAAGAATTTTACAAAGATAAGTTTAATGTAGGCTATATGTACTGCAAAGAAATGTGGATCAAATTTCCTACCACTGCAGCTACCATGGAAGAAGTAAAACTAGAATGGCAGAAGCGCTATTCATTTCCATGCGCCATTGGAGCCATCGACTTATTCCACGTAAAGATTCTGAAGACATGTAAGAAGCTTAATGGTGACAACTATATTTATTTATTTATTTATTTATTTAAATACAGCCGCACCACAGCAAAAGCCAATTATGGGCGGGAACAGCAAAATACAAAACTAAAACGAATCGGATAATATAAACGTAAAAGTAATTAGACGTAGGTAATACAGATATAATCCAAAACAAATAAAAGTAGTAACGTTAACGTTAAACGAGGTAAATAATGTAAATCGATCAACCAACTAGGAGTCGCTACAGAATGATTTTATCTCGGATATGGACGTATGAAAAATATCAAATTTACGTAAAGCACTGCTGCTGCATACAGAGAAAATAGGAGATGACTCCAACACACGCGTACGGGGAGTGGGTAGGTAGAAAGTGGTAGGAAAACGAGACCCAGGTCGAGGAACGAAAAAGATAATTTTGTCAACAATTCAGGACAATCGACAAGGTAATGAATAAGTTTGTATAGAAGGAGAAGAGAAAAGGTGGCGCGACGACTACTTAAATCGGAAAGGTTGAATCTAGCCAAAAGATCAGATTGGGGAAACCTCTAGGAGGGTAAATTCCATCAACGTGAAAAGCTAGAAATTTTAAGAATTTTAGCTGAATGTTCTCCAGAGCGTGGATATGAGCCTGATACGTAGGGTTCCAAACTACCGAGGCATACTCCAGTCGAGTTCGAATGAGGGTTCTGTACAGCAAGAGAGGTAAGTCAGCGCTTAAAAAATCTCTAGAGTTTCTGATAATAAAACCAAGAGTTTAGGGTGAAGATGAAACAATAGATCGAATGTGCGAACTAAAGGACAGAGACGATTCAAAAGTGACATCCAGATCTTTAAAAGCGCTAGAGCGAGTAATGGAGACGTCGGAAAAAGAATAGTTAAAAATAATTGGGGACTTTGCTCTGGTATAAGAAACGATGTGACATTTAGAAACGTTCAGATCTAAGTGGTTAGATCGACACCATTTATCAAAAAGATCAAGCCGTTTCTGAAGCACAAGAGCATCAGACATATTACGTATAACCTGAAATATCTTCATGTCATCCGCATACAGTAGGCAATAATAATTGAAAGTAGGTGCGACGTCATTAATAAAGATATTGAATAATAGAGGATCAAGAACAAAGCCTTGGGGTACGCCCGAAGGGACACTTGAGACACGCGACCGGAAGCCAAGCAGCTCAACAAATTGGGTTCTATCAGATAGGTAACTCTTGAGTAATTGTACTAAGTTGTTACTCAAACCAAAAGCGTGTAGCTTCGAAATGAGAATCTCATGGTTCAACCGATCGAAAGCCTTACTAAAATCGGTATACACAACGTCGACCTGGAAACCAGAATCCAAGGATTCAGCAAGAAACTGGTGCATAACAGTTAAATTGGTAATTGTGGAACGCCCTCTAATAAAGCCGTGTTGACAGCTGTGAAGCTTTGGGAGATCCTAGAAGCGATGTGGTTATATAAGCAAAATTCGAAAAGTTTTGAGAAGTTACAGAGAAGCGCGATGGGGCGATAGTTAAGAACATTGGATCTATCGCCTTTTTATGAACGGAACAATTCGAGCAGATTTCCAATCAACAGGAAAGAGTATGTGTTGAAGGATCAGATTAAATATGTGAAGTAACGGCGTCGACAGCACAGAAATGCAGTCTCGCAAAAGAAGACAGAGATGAGATTAGTGCCTGCGGTAAGTGTGGGTTTAACCTTTTTTATAGCGAAAACCAGATTAGACTCGACGAAATGTTTAGGCAGAGAGATCACGTCAAAAACCTGATGTTGAGGTACAAAAGAGTGGTGGGCATGTACGTCGCTAAAGCAGCTACTAAAATAAGAAGCAAAAAGTTGACAACATCATTTTGGCCGTCACTGTGAGCACCAAGGTAAGTCATATTAGAAGGTATACCGGAGGAATTACGGACTAGATTAATGTAAGGTCAGAAATGATTAGGGTTAGACCTAATATCGGTCTCAATACGTCTCCAGAAGCATTTATGAGAAGTCTGAATATCAGTCTTTATTTGCTGCGCAGCAGTCTAAACCGATGAAGAGAAGTAGGGTCATTAGATGATTTATAATTCCGCCGAGAGAGTACTTCAGCTTGATATTAGAGATGATAGCATTAGAAAACCATGGCGGATATTTTGTTCTGGATTTCGGAGAGGACTTAGGGATAAACGCATTGAATGAGTTATAGATAACAGAATATAGTTTCTGTAAAGAAGAATCAACGGAGAAGTCTGTCAAGATAGGGGTCCATGATAGGGAAGAAAGATGTTCATATAAGGAGGTGTAGTTACCTTTTCTAAAGTTGTAGGACAAATGAAGATTATTTCCAGCAAGTTTGTAGAAATTGCCAGGTAAGCTGCGGAAAAATCTTATGAGAAGGGTAGGATGATGGAGGTTCTCGTCTATTGGATCGCAGTTCCTGTCAACCAGACATGGTTTGGATGACAATAAAAGATCAAGTAACCTATTGTTGGAATTGCGGACAAAGTTGAACTGCTCAAGAGACAGTAAGTTGCAAAAATTATTTAATTTTTGAACACGTTCGGAGGTACAGCCTGAAAGGAACGAGGCATATTCGGCAAAGTTAAAATCACCCAACACAATGAGATCAGGTCCATGGGTAATGTGAAGTAGCTCGAGTGTCTCAACAACAAAAAGGAACACCAATTGCAGCGTCTATTTAACCAACAGAAAAACATATCGGTATCGCTGATGATAACAGCTTAGCTGTGGAAACACGTGTCGAGTAAAGTTTTTGGTGCAGTTTTTGGTGTTTTCTGTTGGTTTGACAAGTCTATATGCTGCACATGAAAGTTGAATTTTACCGCAATGAGAACTCCGCCACCTCTAGATCTGGATGTGGCTTCGAGTGACCGGTCACATCTAAAGATGTTGAAAAGAGGGGGAAAAATTCGGAATTATTGACAGAGTCGCTTAACCAAATCTCAGTGATGACAAAAATATCGATGTAAGAGATAGAGGAAAGAAATTTTTGTGTTTTAGTGTTAAGGTCCCTAACGTTTTGATAGTAAATGAAGACAGAAGCGGAAGAAATATGAGATGAAAAGCAGTCAGGAGAGTTGGTGGGAGAAGGGGGTAATTGCTATCCGGAACCTACCAAATCTGCTCTTAAAGCAGTCAGCTTTTGACATAGACAGGACAGTTTCTATCCCAAGCAGCGTGATCAGGTTTAATGTTGAGGAAAAATCTTGCTGAGACTACAGCAATTAAAGCACTTCAAAAATCAGATTTACAGTCAATAGAATGTTGTTCAGCACACTTAGGGCATACCAATGACTTGCGGCAGTGGCGAGACGAATGGTGGAATCCGCAACAATTGAAGCATCGAATAACTTCTAATGCATCAAACACAGGGCAAGAAAGCTATAACCACTTTCAACGTCTAATTGACCTGCAACGGCAAAGAAATTTTTAAAGAGTCTAAGTGCGAACTGGTTCAGCTGAGTACATGACAGACAAATTTGGAACGTCGAGCGCAACGTCATCAAAAAATTATTGGCGAACTTCAATATCTTCTTATCCAATAAATCATAACAAATTTACTTTTACGTCTAACTAGTTGGAAATTAGATTAATGTATTCATAATTAAATATTAAACATCTCTCTTTACAGGGTGTTCAGAAATTACAAGTTAATTATTAGAATGCATACGTAATCTAATCGATTAATGCCATTTTATGACATTACAGTCTGATAACAATTGTCTGAAGTCCATAAACAAAAATTTAAACAGTCATCATAATCGTTTTCTGTCAAATGCTGATGTAAGCGAATGTGATACAGATGATAGTGATTTTTCTTAAGCATTCTTCCCACACTCGTTTGACTGATCCTTAAATTATTTAAAAGATTTTGTAGTTGTATTAGGATTTTCCATGACAGATGTGGCACTTTTCATAATCAAAGTAAGTGTTAAAATAGTCCACATTTCGTAACTATTTACGAAAAATTAAATTTTTCGTCACTTGTGAGTTAGTTTCGACATTTGTTTTGAAAATCGTAACGATAGTAACATCGATCTCACCCGATTATAATTTGAATTCGGAATTAGTTCAATTTCTTTTTTAAACTTTTTTTCTCAAAAAATATTGTATATACTGTACATACGTAACGAAGCATGATTTTTTGTAACTCATGTGATTATCAGACTGTAATGTCTTAATTCATTAATTTATTAACTAATTGAATTACGTATGCATTTTTTTGTTTTAAAATCTCTCGCTACCATTAATTTTAAGGAAATTGTGAATTGCGTAAAAACTGTAATACTTAGGCATAGGACACCCTTATATCATTCGAGAGAGAACTTTTTGGTTAACACCATAAAATAATAAAATACAGGGTGTTCCATTTAAAATAAGGCTTATATTACATATTGAAAGATCCAATTATTAACCTGTAAATTCTGAACACACTGTAAAGAGATGTTTAATATTTGATGATGGAATACATTAATCTAATATAATATAACTATTTAAACGTAAAAGTAAATTCGTTATTATTTGTTGGATTAGAAGATATTAAATTTTTTTAATACTCCATATTTTAAGAAAAGTCGACGTAACTTAGAACTCTCTGTATTTAGGTATAGGAAACCTTTATAAAAGTACACCTTATTTTTTATGGACAATAAAGAACGCAATGAAATACAGAGTGTTCCATAAGAAAATATATAACTTTGATGCGCCACACTTTTTTGGGACATACTGTATATTTAAAAATTTATATTCATATATATACTATTTACTTTTATCAATCCAATATTATTATTTATTATTAATTTATTGACTAGTTTCAACTCAAAAATTATTGTGAGTCATCTTCAGAAGTCAAAAATAATAAATAAATAAATAATAAATAAATCACAATAATTTTTGAGTTGAAACTAGTCAATAAATTAATAATAAATAATAATATTGGATTGCTAAAAATAAATATATACATGTATATACATATACAGGGTGTCTCAGATAAGGGTGGCAATATTTCAAGGGTACATAGAGAAACTCCAGATTAGAGATTTGAGATAATAAATCTATGTCCGGAAATGCGTTGCTTCCGATATACAGAGCCTTGAAAAAATTCAAAAATTAATATGTTTTGTCTGTATTTTGAAAACGTGTTGATCGATTTTCTTAAAATTATGTCAAGCAAAGTATTGGTCAATTTTATGTGCCAATCCGACTCTTCTAAAAATTTCCAGGACCGGACTTTCAGTTTTCTCACTTAGTTTTAAGAGAAAAATGTAGCACGCCACTGGTTTTTCCAAATATTGGAATCATTTTTCACATTTCCAATCAATTTGGAAAAAAACGCTCTCTTGTTTTTTTCTTCTCCGACGCGTCGTTTCCGCGAAAAAAATAAAATCCATTTGGATGTCTTTCAAAGAGCTCATTATCGAAAAACTTCAGGTGACAATAAAAATGTAGTGAACAATGAATAATTGTCATGGCGACAACGAAAACAAAACTGAAAAAAGCTCTCCTAAATTAAGTGCTTGAAATGATCTCCTTGCACCTGGACGCATCTTCTACATCTTTCAACCCAAGATAAACGAACTCGGGCAAAGACGCCAGGGTCGTTTCTAATAGTTTCACCGGCTATCACAATTCTTGCAACTAAATCTTCTTCTGATTGTACCGGAGTGGCATACACTATCTTTTCCATAGCACCCCAAAGATAAAAGTCCATGGGAGTCAGATCGGGTGACCTAGCTGGCCACGGTATGGGGCCACCCCGGCCAATCCATTTATTCTGGTAGGTTTGATCGAGATAGTCTCTAACAACACGTGCATAGTGCGCGGGCAGCCATCTTGCTGGAACCATAAATCCCGCCGCAATTGTAAAGGAACGTCTTCAACTAGTTGAGGCAAAACTTCTTGAAGAAATGCGAGGTAGTTATTTCCGTTAAGTTTGGCAGGTAACAGATATGGTCCAATCAGGAAATTGCCCACAATACCTGTCCAAACATTCACCGAAAACTTTTGCTGGTACCCCCTTACAAACCGAGTGAGGGTTCTGCTCTGACCATTCATGGTTGTTTCTGGCATTGAAGGTTCCCTCTCGTGAGAATCCTTTTCATCTGTGACCAGGATCAATCCCGGAAAGTCATGATTTAGTCCCGTTTTATTTAGGAACCACTCACAGAACGCGATTCGCCGCGGACCATCGCCAGGAAGAATTTCTTGCACTTTTTGCATTTTGAAAGGATGCAGATGATTGTTTTTCAACACCCGATGAACAGCTGCTCTGCTGCAGCCAAGAGCTGACGCAATTTTTCGAGTGCTGGTGTTTGGTTGTGCCTCGACAATCACCAAGATCTCATTTTCGAACGCATCTATCGCCCAGCGCGGGCGTCCCTCTCTTCTATTATTCTAGAAAAAATATTACGCCGCGTTAATTTTTTGACTGAGTGGGAAATTAAATTGATAAAAGAGTTTTTCTGAAAGAAAAGTCTCACTTGAGCGAATGTTAATTTATCTACTCACCGTCATAACACCAGTATTTCTGAGATTCCGATCAATCTTTATAAATGTTTGACGAATAGGCAAAAGGCGGTTGGGAAAGCGTTGCGAGTACAGCCTACGTGCCAGACTGGCATTGCAACGACCTTCTCCGTAGATTAAATGCATATCTGCGCGTTCAGAATTCGTATACTGATCCATTTTAATTTTGTATAGTCAAGTGTTTTTGAAGTTCAGGTGAAGACAACGATACTCAAACCTCTTGCCAGTTGCGGTATTAATTTTGTTTTCGTTGTCGCCATGACAATATTCATTGTTCACTACGTTTTTATTGTCACCTGAAGTTTTTCGATAATGAGCTCTTTGAAAGACATCCAAATGGATTTTATTTTTTTCGCGGAAACGACGCGTCGGAGAAGAAAAAACAAGAGAGCGTTTCTTTTCCAAATTGATTGGGAATGTGAAAAATGATTCCAATATTTGGAAAAACCAGTGGCGTGCTACATTTTTCTCTTAAAACTAAGTGAGAAAAACCGAAAGTCCGGTCCTGGAAATTTTTGGAAGAGTCGGATTGGCACATAAATATGACCAATACTTTGCTTGACATACTCTGGAAATTTTAAGAAAATCGATCAACGCGTTTTCAAAATACAGACAAAACATATTAATTTTTGAATTTTTCAAGGCCCTGTATATCGGAAGCAACGCATTTCCGGACATAGATTTATTATCTCAAATCTCTAATCTGGAGTTTCTCTATGTACCCTTGAAATATTGCCACCCTTATCTGAGACACCCTGTATATACACGGTGGCCAGAAAAATACGGACAAACGCCAGGTAGAACGATTCTTTGTTCAATTCTGAGGCGATAATCTTAATCCAAAAAGTTATGCGATCCTTCCTTAAGGCGCACGAGACCATTATTTTACAAAGAATTCAAGAAGAGCCGAACTTTTTATTGCATATTCTCTGGAGCGACGAATGCTTGTTTACGAGAGATGGCGTCTTTAATAGCCATAATTTTCATTTTTGGGCGGACGAAAATCCCAAGGCAGTAAGGAAATTGGACATCAGAGAAGATTTTCGGTAAATGTTTGGCTGGGGATTTTAAATCTCCGAGTTGTTGGACCAATATTTCTTCCAAATCGTCTAAATGGAATTGAGTACGTTAACGTTTTAGAAGAAGTACTGGATAATATTCCACTGAATTTGAGACCCAACAGAATTAAACAAAGATTAATCGATTAGTTACATCGATGTATTTGAGATAATTCCATTTCTAAATTTCACCACAATGATTTTACATAGATAAATTTGACGAATTTTGATAAATTTTAGCCGTACATCTTAAGGTTTGATGGTCTCGTGCGCCTTAAGGAAGGATCGCATAACTTTTTGGATTAAGATTATCGCCTCAGAATTGAACAAAGAATCGTTCTACCTGGCGTTTGTCCGTATTTTTCTGGCCACCGTGTATATAAATAACCAATATAAAAATGGATCCTATATTCATTGATAAAATAGAAAAAAAATATCTTTATAAAGGTAAAAAACCCATCAAAATATTAATTGGTTTAATATAAACACAGTTCTGCGTTCATAAAAAGGGAATGTCTTGCTGTACCAATAAATTAGTAACAAATAGCGATGTAATTGAATAACATTTGGAAAGAATAAAGTGATCATTAAACCCATCAAAATGTTCACTTTTTAAATCAAAATCCGCCCCTACAAAATTTTTATTGAACACATAGGCATATTTAAACAATGTATGATACATTGAACAATCGATTATTTTAATAAATGAACGGGGAGAAGTCGTATTACAAAGAAATGCTGCATGTTTTAAAATCCAGCGCGAAACATAACAACTTTGCGCGTCGATTGACGGGCGAGAAATGGTCGTATCGGGATAATTTTTTGTCAATGTTAAAATTACTTTATCTTTGATAAAGTTCTCTTACGAAAAAGCGTCAGGTAGACTGGAAAAAAGAAAGGAGCCGAAAAGAAAAAAATTTTTTAAGTTGTTGTTGTGATTTTGAAGAGCAATAACTGTTTTCCCGTTAAACGCATAGTTTTTTGTTATATAACATCGTTGAAAATATAACTCAAAACGAATACAAAGACACTAAGATTATGACTGTAAGATAATTAGAACGCAAGATTTAAAAATTCCAAAAAAAAACACCAAATCCAAGATGATGGAGAAAGAGTTGGTTTTAGAGGTGCGCAGACTTAGGGTTAAACTCACCGAGGGTAAAAGAAAAATGCATACCAAAATGGTAGGCTACCGCTATAAAAATTTCCTAAACGCATTGGACTATAATAATTGAAGAACATTGAAGCGAGTGCCTAAAGCAGCTCGAGTCATAACAACTCTAAAACTAGCACCTCTCTTGAACGACTATGTAAGCATGTTTATAATATTTCTTCTTTGCATTCTCTTCTCATTCCTTTTGTTTTTCGAATTTCACAGGTCGTGTTGAAAGCAAACTTATTGATCGAGATATTGGTAGCGTCAATGAAACTTTTACCCCAATTGACACTTACACATTCAAAATATTTTTGCAGAAGCACCTGCTTTGGCAAACTCAAGACGAAGATATCGCAACTGTTACAAAGTCTCTCAAAAAAAGACATAGCATTTAAATGACCTTTGTCTTCCAGTGTGAGATCAGGAAATAAACTTAACAACTAAATTACAAACTTGTGCAATTTTATGCTTGCTAGGAATTGCTCAAGAATGACGGTACTATTTGATCAATTCAATTAATCAGAAATAAATTTCGATTATCAAATTCTGGTTCGAACAAAGCGAAACGTTAAAAATAAATTATGAATACGCTCTAGCTTTGTAGAATTTCTTCATTCAATTATATAAATTTACTACAAAGCAGTAGTTTGGTCATTTTACGATTCGTTGAAGAATAACCGCCATGGCAAGAAGATCCAACTAGCCCATTGCAAAAAAAAAGTTATAGTTCAAGCTCATGTCGCTTACGAGCTTCCTTCACCATTGGATACTTTTGTAATCACTTTTAAAACTGATTATTTTTGAATTGGTTTGCTTCTTAGCTTTTGAATTGAAATACCTAGTGTACCTTTGCTTTTTGACAGCAGGCTTTTCAAAAAAAAAAAAATAATAATAATAACAGTGAAATTTGTATATATTTAATAATTACACTGTACAGTTTATTTTCATAGAAATTAAATAAAATAGATAAAGTTTTTGTAAGTTTAAAAAAAGTAAAAATAACGATTTATTTTACAAATCAACGTGATTAACTTCAAAATTAAATGTCAGTATTTCAGAAAAAAGCAATTTTTTTAGAATTTTGAATGTTTGGTACAAACTGTTCTGATCATTGTAATCATTTTGCAATTTTTTTTTGAAGCAAGACCAAAGTTACTGCAATTAAAATAGATTGCAATACAATGTGTCAACGGAGAAAGTAATTTCTAAACCATTCATGAGCAGGACGTGAACTAGTTGTTATAACTTTATTGCGGTCAAGATTTTATTGTAAAATACAAACGGCAAGTTGGTTATCTAATAACCCAAAGAAAAGTTACCAAAATAGACAATTAAGCCATTCACTGCGATTCGTATCTGACGATAGAAAAAATGAATTTTATTAGAAAAAAATTAATTGGATAACTAATCGATTTCTTATGTAATATTTCGTAATTAATGCACTTGTCATAATAAATTTTCATTACATATTGAAGGAAGAAGGGAACATAAATGTAGCATAATAATTAATACATGGTTGACAAATGTAAATACTTGGTTAATTTGAATACTCTTTTTACTATCCTTGGATAAATATCAACCAGTTTGGGTGCGGAAAAATATTACTCCTTCGTATCAAAAACATTATCTTTAAATTTTTATTGCGGGAAACTTATCGAAAAGTATTCTGCAACAAAGTTATATAAAACCAATAAATGTTCTTTGTTTATTATAGTTTAAGTATATTGGGCAATTAGTGTTAGTTCCCTATACCTAATCCATAGCAAGTTTTAAGGTTCGCGGTCTCAATGCCAATAAGACCTTGATCAAGAGCACGAGGAAGGTAAATGTTGCATTATCTGAGATTTATCTATTGATCGAACAACTATAAATATTAGTTACCTTCAAGTTTATTTTTGTTTGGTAAAAAAAATATTAGTTATTTATTAGCACAGATCAAGGGATGTTTTTGTAATTAATATAAGCATGTAATTTATTGTTGTTTTTATTCTATCAGTATTGTCGTCGCTTAAACCAGGCTACCAATTTTCATGTTCGTTAAGACAAGGTCAATGAAGAAAAAATACTAATTCACATTCACCTTAAAAATTAAAAAGAAAAGGTTGAGATAAGATGCATATGTGTGTCTAATTAAAATTCTAGTACCGTTTTTGAGCGGAAGTAAATGTATATATACGCATGTTAGTCGGACACGAGGCGACCAAAAGAATACTTCCGTTAGCGACAAAAGTGAGGACGTCGGTTACCTGGCTGGTAAGTAACCGACTTAGCTTACTGATAAGGTTATTTATTGCTTTATGTCCAAATTTACGCCTTTTAACATCGTTTCGTTAAGTATGAAGTAGGAACTGCTTCGACTAGTTGAAACATTGTAATTCATAGGCGTTTACGATCATGATTCATACGTATGTAACGATTATCTGTTGATAATTATAATGAATATTGAAAATTAATTAATAATGCAGATCTGCGTTTCAAGTAGTAATTTATAGCTTAGACGGAAGACTATGCTTAGTCGAACCGTCGCCAGGATACCTTTTAGTTCTATTCTAAGTACTGTTATTTCGTGGCAAATATACACTCGAGAAAAACCATTAATTTTGTTTTAAATATTAGTGGATTACGTGCTTCTATTGATGTCATTTTATGGTGGCTGCAAATATCTTGCACAATACGATGATAATGATACCACGTGAGATTCCATCATTTTTTCAGCTGTAGGGTAAAAATAAAGGAAAGCAAATTGCTCCATGACCTGTTGGAAACAAAAATGAAAGACGAAGACAGGCATAATAATTGATCAAGAATGTAACAAGAACAAAGTTACATCTTGGCATCGTAATTGACGTTGTAATAGTTTTATTTAATGTATGTGTACGTCATAACAGTGATATAAATATTTCGGGTATCTTAATACAAAAAAAAGTGTTAAAGAAATCAATTTTCTGAATAAGTGACACTAATAACAATTAAGTCAATAATTAAGAAATCAGTTTATTTTCGTTGAGATTAAATACAGTCTGGAAATTTTAACAGGAATAAAATTCATAACTTCATAAGGTAAACTATAACTTTTGCGATATCTAAGCAAAGCTGCTTAATTCATAAGGTAAGTTATTTTCTCCAAATTTAATTTTAATTTAAAAGGGCAGTTCAACTTAAAAGATTGAATTTTTCAACCCAACCTCCAACCCCGAAGGGTACCTAAAAACGACAAGTTCAATTATAGACAATTTTTGCTAAAAAAATTCGAAATACGTAACGTATTGTTTTTCTTGTCTACATTTCTGTGTATATGGTTTTTGTTTATCTGTTCCCGTAAGTGTCCAACCACCTTCGATTTGGAAAAGTATGTCAAGTGGCACCTCATTTGAAAGATCTCTTCTAAAGGAATAAAACGCACTATTGATTTCTTGAATGTTATCAAAGCCCGTTTTATAACTTGAATACTATTTAATGATTTCTTGACAAAGTGCAAATCGATGATAACATGCATCCCTTACTTTTATGCCGTATTTCATACCTAATACAATGCTGAACTTGAATGTTGTTGGTTTTGTTACATTGACCTTATTTTTGTGATATCCCCATAAAAAAAAATCAAGGGGAGTAAAGTGGAAATTTTGCCGGCCATTGTAATCTTCTTTTATTTATTTATCTTTATTTAATTCGGAATTGTGCTTATAGTTTTTACAACACAACATAAAAATTTGCACCGGCATGAAGGTATTTACGGGAAGTAGGAATGGCAAATTTTAAATACAGATCAACCACAAAATAGACCAAATTTATTTTACAAAAATATTTATAAATATGTACAGTTGGGCACCACTCAATCTTATCTGTTAAAGATTTCAACGTACAACGTAAGATTAAGAGAATCGTTGTAGATGATTATTAGCACTATATATAAATTAACGTGGATTATTAACGTGGTAATGTTTTTTTGTTAATTTCCAATAAAAGTTTAGCACTTGTGATTCTAATCAAGTTTCACTTAACGGCAGCTATAATTAAAGTCGTACTCGCTTTGGCAGGAATAAAGTAGCCAAAACAAGGAACCGCCCATCATAATCGAAATGAGTAACAGCAGATTCGAATTACTTCAATTTAAATTAAATTTGAATTTGGTGGTAAACCAATTTCTATACAAAAGATGAAAATGCTATATAATTGGAGTAATTAAAAACTTAAATTAACTTACCCCTGCTGTAGAGAATATAATAAACAAAATTTACTGCAAAATACCAGCCACATAAAAATATAAAAACTAATTATTATGGTATATACGAATAATCAAAACTATAACGAAGCAATTTTCAGTTCGATCGTTGCACCAACTTTTCATTTTTCCAATATATGAATGTGTTTAGACCCGAGAAACGAACGCCTATCTCCTAAACTCGTTTCTAATCGCAAATTTGGAAAACGCATTGTGCAGATTAACATTTAATTTATTTAAATACATTTACAAAGCATATATACAGAGTGTTTAAAAAAGGAACGTTACAACATTCAATGTAACTTCTTTTTCAATCCATCGATTAGGAAAAATTTCGTTTAAATATCTACGAACAATCACAGCATAAGAGTGGAGTAGAGCTCCGTCCCTGTTGATACCATATTCGTTCATCAGGTAAATCCGAATCTAACGGATTTGGAAATAAAATGCCTAGCGCTGGCATGAGATCGTTTTGAAGCAAAGTAAGGTATGTTGTTCCATCAAAATTACTTTTGTCAATAAAAGGATTGATGCTAATGAAATCTGATTATTGTCGATCTTGTATCTTGTAAGGATGTAGCTTCGCAGATCTAAGAATTTTCAGGACAGTAGTATGACTATTCTTGTCGTCACTGGATTTTTTAAAGAGTTAATATCTCTCTGGCTTAGTACCTTGTTCAACAGTGGGTTGTCGCTGCCTGGACACGACCCTGGCATGACCAAATTATTGTATTCTGTTTTAATTATGCTTATGGCTAATGGGTGGTAAATCCGGATGCTGCTCTCGAAATAACTGAGGGACTTCAAGCTGACTTTGTCTTCTGCTACCATAACTGATCATCATCAGAGTCTCGATATCGAGATTTTTGGTTAATACAAATTTTAGAAGCTACTTTGACAAATTGATGTGATTGATTTGGTGACAATTTATCATTTTACCTTTACCAAAGTATGAATTTTATTCTAGTTAAAGTTGCCACACTGTATACATATTTCTTAAACAAAACATTTAGACAAAAATCACAATTTTTTTTTAATAAAAATTTCAAAACTTTTAGAGATATTTTAAGCGATGTAATTAACTGTAATTATTTGATTAACTTTTCTAATACCTACTTTTAATTACAAATTCATAATTTTGCACGAAACCAATAATTAATCACTTGATATAGTAATTATGGCTTGAAAAACAATGTCCACTTGCATAAGCTTTATTCAAGAAACGAAAACTTAAATTATCAAACACAATGTACTTTTAGAATGTTTGATTACAATGTGTAGAATTTAAGATGAATGCACTTATTCATTATTTGAAAGAATGCAGATTTTAATACAGTCTCAACTACAATCTGAACTTTAAACACAACCCAACGACAATAGGATATATTATTTTTAAATTTAATTTGCTATGGAAAATAAAAAGTTGACAAATTGCCAATTTAATGGTGTCATGTATCAATTATTTTAATAAAATAAATAACACTGTGGAATTATTATTTTATTCGTATGGTGATTTAGAAAAAAGTAAAGAATAATATTTTTCATAATACAAATAATTAATTAAATGCGTTGTCTTTCTCACCTAGTTCTCCGTCTATTCGAAAACAATTTTCAATTTTGTATTTAGTGCTAATATTTAAGTTTTTATATTTTATCACGTGAAATTCCTTTTAGCACGTTTCTTGACCTTATCATTTCGCTGCGTGTTATGTCTGGATAACTCTTGGGGGTGCTGGAGTGGCTGATTAAGACCTTCCTTGTCAATTAAAAACCACACTACGGTTTCGCATTAGATAAGCTGTAGGCAACTGGTGGCTACCACGTCTAACAGGAATTGGTTATGCTTCATAACTTCAACTAGAGAGCCTAACACCTTCCGTTTCTTTTTGCATACCTTCCTTAAGAGGAATTCTGGGGTTACTTAACTTCCCGAACTGTCGATATCATCGCTAGCAGAGAACTCTTACTCTCAAGACTTTGTTTACCAAGTTACAGCTAAGTTTCATTATTTAAGCAATTTATTTATTGTTAATGCGTGTGAAGCTTATGTACATACAACATGAAACGGCTTTGTTCTTTAGTTCTTAAGTAAAACCTTATTCGGTGGTACTCTCCACAACCGAACGTTTATAACCAGCTCAATAAGAGCTCGTGCGCTTTATTTAGAGTGTTTGACGCGAAACAAAAGGCCTTTTGGGTTTGCGGGAGGTACTACCTTTTTCAATCTTAGTTTAAGTCAGTGTCGTTGCATGCTCCACCAAATAAATTGCCGTGTGTAAGGGATATATGTACGCAGAGTATTCCTATTAGTCAATCCTCAATTGGAACATTAACACTACGTTTGGTGTGACTAAAGCTTACCTGTGAATCCGGTACATTATTTGTATAAATTACTTTATTATTAAGCAAAGCTACTGCTAACGTACGTGAATACATCCGGCAGTCTCTTTTTCTGTCTTATTCACCTATTACTATAAGATTTGTCTGTTGTTTTATTAAATTGTCTGTCTTTCTCTTAAGACTAATTGTTGTGTTTGGTCTAACGTATTAGGCTCTAAGTAAAACCTGTTGATCTCCTGTTAGTCGGTTTTATTTCTTTCTTTTACCCAGCAGGTGGCGCCTTGTTAAACAGCAGTTTAATTTCTTAGAACTCCTTAAGGACCCCCCACTCTCCGACAAAACCGGAAGCTGCTGCTCTACCTATTATAAATAATTTATTCTCTACGAACCTACACTACATTGATCCGTATTTCCTTTTTTTCTTTTTTTTTGCTTGTTCCTCTAGTAGAGCCGTCGTCATTTGTAAACCTCAACCGTTACAATTTGTATGGGATTTGCATTGACCTCCATTACATTCTGGATTAAACAGATTTCTTCATCAAATCTAACTTTTATCCACTGAATGTTTCTACCTTTACTTTCTTTTGCCTAAATGACTTTTTGAGATATGTATATATTTTTTAAATTTATAATTTAATTTTAATGGAATTATTTATTTTTGTTCAATTCTGTATTGCATTTATGCTGTAGATACAGTTAATTGCAAAGTCTTTCCCTTCAAAGTTTCGGTTGCTGCTATATCAAATATACTATATCAATACACAGTAACTCGAGAGAACTGTAAAATAATCAACGCAGAGTAACCTGAATACAACCTAATTATGTATTTTTGAGCGTTGGCTCTCCTCTGCAAAATCAAGTGGTTTGTACAAATTATATTTATTTCAAACTTTTTGTCTTTGCTACTTTGTAAATATCCTAACTAAATTGTCAACGTACAGTAATCTGACTAGAATCTAATTATGTATTTTCTAATCTTTGCCTGACTTTAGTAAACTTAATTGGTTTCTACGAATTCTATTTATTTTAAGTTTTTATCGCTGATACGTCCTGAATCTGTTCTGATTCTGAAACTTAATTTCCAAAATATGCTACTGATAAAATAATATTCTTTAAAATTTTCTTACCATGATGTACAATTTTTTTGTACTGTAACTGGCATAAGGTGTATTTTTTCAATAAAAACTTCTTAGACGGTATGAATGTTACAAGAGTATTATGAGAGATTACAACGAAACGTACTCTGGCAAGATCAAAATGTTAACAATAGAATAAAAATGGTTAAACCAGATCAACATTTCATAATACTAGCACTGTTTTTCATCTATTAAATTTCTTTATTAGAAGATTGACTTTTTTCTTTAACTTATAGAACACGTATTGCCATCCTAAGCTAAAAGGTCCTATAAGAATTTCTTAATATGTTATCATTTACTAAACTTTATAACTATTTCAGATGCGAAATACGTTTTGTTTTTCAATAAATTGGATTGTTCTAGTATGGGTAAAAATATTTAAAAATAGAGACAAAAAAATTCAGTTTGTTTTTGCTTAGGACGGTAGCGTAGGTTTGTGATAGTAATTGTCTACGTGGTGTATATATTTGTTACCAACGCCCCCAACCGTTTTTATTTCCATATTAACTAGATTCTTAAACAGAATTTCAATCCTTTGGGTTCGATCACTGAACTCAATCCTTCAGATGTCTTGATAAAAAAGCGATCAGCGGTCGAAACGTCGGAAACAGACGAAACATGAGTTGCCAATAAAATAACAAGTCCTCTTAAAGGCCCAGCCGACGTTGGAATTAAATCTCTTTGTTTAAACCATTAGCTAAGAGCCATATCACCTAAGGGATTTCAAGTAGAAATAGAAACAACAATGAATTAAAATTATTGATATTTTTTGGCTTTGCACCACATACCTATATGTCCCTGAAATATTAATTTTTTTAAAACATGACCTCTAGATCCTTTAACAATTTCTAATTTTAGAGGAAATCAGAGTTGAATTGATTGCAAACTGTTGTTATTTCATAAAACAGTTCCGTTATGTTTTGTAACCTTAAAACAACCACTGTGGTTACAAATCAGCTGAAATCATCGATGCATACATGATTTCCCGGTTGTTACATTAAAACCATAACTGACAATAAGTTTAGCTTTGGCTGAAAACTATTCGTTTTAAGGTTTATTCAATTAAGTTCAGGTAAGGTTTCTTCAAATTTTGTTTCCTATTTACTACAACTTTTGAATTTGCCTACGTTTCACCCCACGTGAGCACTTTATCAAGGCTCAGTTGCGCGTCAGCGTGGGGTTTAAGTTCCTTAACGTACAAAAGCACATGTATATTTAAGGGCTCTTTTCATAACATTTAGATTTTGTTTGATAAAGTGTAGAATGGTCAAATTATTATCAATAATAATTGCTAAAGTTTCCCTCCTTGTAAGTGAAACAGAATAGTTATCTTCTTGAAAATATGCTTTTTATTTTACGTGTTCGTATAGGGCTGTGTATAGTACTTTAAGTATAATACCAAGATCTAGTTGTCCTCCTATTCTTACAACGTAACATGTAGTATGTTCAAATAATTATATATTATAATCTTGTTAGAGAGTACTGACGTAATAGTCATTTAATTATATAAATTTTAAATGAGATGATATACGACTATTTAAATGTTTTTTGAAATCTTCAGAAAAGTAGCAAAAATCGGCAGTAAAATAAATAAAATCGGCATTAAAGTAATTCATTTTAGTACGGTTTTTAAGTTCACATTTCTGCCGGTAGAGAAGTGTTTAATTTGCTCTCGGTTAGTGCTTCCGCAACTAGAACATATTTGTCATGAAAAATCAAACTTTATTCAAAACTATTTTTAATAATCATTACTTTTTATAATCAGTTAGAATTTTCAGTTCAAACTGTGCTTATTTTCCATAACATGTATCCTATTTTTCTAGATAGATGGAACTTAACTATACCATATTAACACCCAGAATCATCAGTATCTCAGGCTGAACCGTAAAATCACCCCATATGAATGCAACCTAATTATCTATTGTCTGAGTGGTCTCTACAAATTCTGTTTATTTAGAAGATTTCGTCGCTGCTGCTTTGGGAATGCCCTCAAATACACCAAATCAACGCATAGTATTAATAGTAACTCATCACACTCGTAAAATTTCCAATTCGTAGTTCTGGTCGTTGGTTTACCGAAAAAACTCAAGTGATTATTCTTTCGTCGCTGATCTGCTACTTTTAAATATACAATTTCTGAATGCTTTAAACGTAATAAATGAAGACACAGTATCATCATTCATCAGTATCTCAGGCAAACCCTAACAAAACAATCAAATTTCAAAGTTGTTAAAGAAACCATGTTATTTATTTCTTTCAATTTTGAGAATTAAATTGATCAACATAACGATTGTTGTTCTAGTATTACCAGTATTACTAATCAAAATTCATACAATTTGATGTGATACCTAACGTCATCAGTTTAACACAGAAGATCAATTTATTAATACATCAGTTACCTATAAATTATAGTCCTACCAAACATACAAAAGATTGGGGTTTTCTTCACATATATGGAAGAACAAACTCGTTTAAGTCATAACGAACTCTTCAATTTATTTTTAGTGCCAACATTATGACTAAATATTATGTTGAATAATAAATTTTGAATTAAGAAACGAATTTCAATCTTTAGAAACAATTAGCTCAAAAATTAGTGACTGTAAGATTAGAAGTAAAACTAATATTTCATTCAATTTATTCAAAGCAGTCTTTTGGGATGCAAAACATTATATAATTTATCTCAAAAATGTAAAACAAATATTTGCAAATACTCCTCTGGGTCCCAATACAATACAACGTATCACGACAAAATGTAAAAAAATTTTGTTGTAGAAAAAAATAGTTTCGTCCCATTTTTTATATAATTAATATTTTTAAAGATATTGTTTAATATTAAACCTCCATAATCGAATCGCAGAACTAAAACTAAAGTTAAGTTATACAATATCATTTTATGGTTTTTAAATCAACGATTAAAATTAACAAAATAATTTTATTTTGTTTTAAATTTAATTTAAAGGTTAATTGGTAATGTGTTCCAATGTATTTACCAACACACGTAGTGATAAAACTACATAGACTCTAGCACATAAAATAACTAACTTTTAACATTATTGTATAAAATAATTTGACAAAACATTCGAATATTACTTATTGAATTTACTGTATGCAACTGCAATGTTTTTCTTTCAATATTTAATTACAGAACAATCAACATTTTTAAATATTTTTAATAATAAAATCACCGACAATTTAATATTTAACGTAACCTTCAACATAATGCTTATTACAGCATCGTTTACTTTTATGGTTTATAATTATTGTTATTATATCAATTTATGTTATCATCTACGAATTAGCAAGTAAAATAATTCTTGAGTTCATACATTTTTGCAACTGCTTTTAATAAAAATACACTCTTTTTATAAACAATATTAGAAAACTGCTAAATTTAGGTTCCCTTTGAAAAAGATCTAAGTCATACGATTTTAAAATTCAAAGTACTTTTTTTTATTTAAATTTGTTCAAAAGTAGGAGATTAATTCTAAATAACTCTGTGTTATTGTAATTTTTTGTTTAACTTCTCATTTTTCAGGTCTTTCTAAAAATGCTGTAACTAAGAAAATCTTATTTTTGTTAAATTATATCGTAAAAAATTAAATTATTAAAAATAATAAAAACCACCTTACATATACTACGACATTAATTCTCTATGAAATTCATTTTTAAGAATATTCTATTTATGAGATATGTATTTACAAAAATTACAGCCTAAATGCCTCTATCCACAAGATATATTTTCAATTTTATTAATAAATAGAGAAGTTACTTAAATTTTAAACTTTGTTTAGCATTTTGACATATCAGCAAAAAAAAACCGATAATAGTTATTAATATGAATAAAATATATTTTCCCTACTATCCGGTTTCAAAAAGCAATACACCCTGAGTTTAAAATGTTATAATTTATTTGGGGTTTGATTGTTTTCGGGTTAGTAATTACAAATCTTCTAAATAGTTTCAATTTTGATAAGAATGGACATTTAACTGACTTTTTTAAAAATGCAAAATTTCCTGTTTCGACTAAACCAAATTATAGATATGAATTGATAGTAAATATCATTAACAAATTAGACCTATTGATTACATAATTTCGTCCCAGTTAATAAAACCTTAATCTTACACGGCAACGGAAACAGCAATACATTTTTATAAGTAGAGAGGCGAGTAACTATGGAATTTTATTCACGCCAACAATCCCCGTTCAAAAGAAAAGTTACATCACTGAATTATAATTTTATTGCAGGAATAAAAAAATTATAACATTCTATACTCAGGAGCATTGCTTTTGAAATCGATAGTAGATATATTCTCACATTTCATAAAAAACCCTAGGCTCTTTAGGTTTTTTGAAAATGTTTACAGTTTTGAATTAAAAAAAAAAAAAAATACTTACTTACACTTACATCGAAGCATAAGAAAACTTAGAGATCATAACTTTAGTCACCCCCTCACGGATAGTTGCCATGTACTCAGATTTATCAAAATGTAATGTTTCTAAATTTCAACAATTATTATATTTTGATAATTTTATTCAAAAATAACATGATTATAGGTAAAATCTAATCCAATCTATGAGAAAAAGGTAATGTTCCAAAATCACGAGCAGCACTTTCTCTCTGAATAGCAAAACACCAATTCGTTGTATTAAAATCGTAGTTCACTAGTATCTTTTTAGAAATTGATTACCATTTTCCTTCCTGCTGCAATTTCAGCCACTGCACCAAGTATACTTGGTGACTTTAAATAGGAGTTAACTAAGGTGTCAATTCATGTGACATCTCATAAGAGACATTTACCATTTTACCATGAGATTATTGTCAGACTATCCGGTCTTAAGCCGTTCTCCTGCTTAAGCCATTTAGTACCAGTGTGTTCGATATATTTATAGATGCTAAGGAAGTAGAGTGGCGTGACCACCTTCCAAATCCTGTATAACATGAAAGACTATCAGTTCTTTTGTTGTCCATTTTCTCCACGGCTAAGAATATGATGTAAGGATCCTAATCTGACTCTCAGTAAAATTATCATCCAAGAATGTTGCTAAAGTTTTAGACGGAAACACAGTAAGCCAACCATTTGATTAATTATTACATGAAGCTTGCATCTTGCATCATCTTCAAGCAAATTGAACTTTAAAATAGTCAAAGTGGCATCTAGAAATATCTCGTTTTTTTTATATTGAGTATCTTTTGCCACGGAAAATTGTTGACTACAAACATTCAATCCATCTTAATACAATGGAATTTTGGAAACATTGATAATAATATTAATTGATATTGAATTAATAAGTTCAAATACGCTGTTCACTGAAGAAAGAAAGAAAGGAGGGCCCAGATCTGCTACTCCCAAATTCCTATACCTCCATAACAAATTGTAAAGTTGTGACCCTCCAATTTAGTATTAATAATCATTTCCAAAGTAGAAATCAAAGGATTGTCAAATGCTGTTAGTTTATCTTTAAACAACCATAAAGATATAGTCTGCAGCAAATATAAAAACGTTTCAAGAGCAACTTGATCAAACTGCTGTCTTATTTTTTTATCATTCCTATCAAGATTAAATGTCTGAAACCAACATGTCCTTGGAGAACTTGCTAGTGTCCTATCGTGAAGGTAACAAGTGCCGATGAGAGATCCTTGATGAGCGAATATATAGCTAAGCTAAACATAAGAGGATGAGAGAAGGCGAAGTGTAACATTGATTAAGGAAATTACATATTTGATGTGCGTTCCGCCACAGCATCTAACATTGAGTAACGCTCCACTTCTTTTCTGAGCCTTGGTTTCCATTTACAAATGATTTGACAGTATGAACTGTACTTTCATACTCTCCTTTAGTGCTAAACCCAACATAAATTGACTTAAGTAGTTTCCAATTTCTACAAAAACGTTTTTCTACTAATCGCCGAAAGGTATTTTCAACAGGAATCGATCTAACAACCCTGTCCTTTTTGGATAACGGAAATTTTCTCTATACAATGGTTTCACGCTGCAAAAGTAGCATAAGTTAGTAATAGATAATAGTAAACGTAATCTAATTTCACAGATCCTTTAAATGTTGTGGGTGGTTCCATCAGCCTCCTGAAGATCCGTTTGGGAAGCAGGTCATCAGGACAAAAGAGTCAAACTTTAAAACATTTGCATCAGATTTGGATGCACCAGATAACTGAAAGAATCAAAGTGGAGATGATTGGTAAAAAATTTATGTATGCATGTTTTCTGAGTTAGAGGTATTTTTTTAAACCTGTAAACTTGATGGTGTAAAATTGAAAAACTGATTTTCTCGAAAACGGCTCTAACGATTTTCTTTAAAATTTGCACACGTACCAATACTACAATACAATGTTTACAAAATAGCTATTGTCGTTTTCCTAGAAAACTCAATTTAAACAGATTTAAACCCTTTAATTTTTTTTAACGACTGGAACGAGTTTCTTCAAGATTCGTTCATTGGACAATATATTACGGTATAAATACTATGAAGTTTTGGCTATCTAGAGGTTCCTCTTTATTTTCAACCCATAAAATTAAGGGTTAAAAATTTTTAAAATCCATGTTCTCGATAAGGGCTTTAACAGATTTCTTTAAAATTTGCCCACGTATACCGAGTTACGATATTTAAAAAATAGGTATAGTAGTTTTCAGAAGAAATCTATTAAGGAAAGTTTAACCCTTTAAGTTTTAGTTTCTTCAAAATCGACCAGGACAAATTTCCTCAAAATTAGTTCTTTGGACAATAAATTACTGTATACATACCATTAACTTTTTGACGAATTTGATCCTTTCAGTTTAATTAAACTAATTCAGGGTTAATCAGCTTGAAGAATTCTCTAGAAAATTATACGTAGTCAATAAATTATGTTGTCAATCGGTTTTTTTGGAATAAATTGTGTAAAATAATCGTAGGATCAATTAATTAAGAATAAGATTAAGAATAAGTATAGATGCGAGAAAGTTAGTTCGGCTAACCTTTCAATTTGTTTTAAATAGAAGTTCTTGTTAATTTAAATATACACAAATTTTGTTTAAACAATTACCTTTATTCAACAATACCATCAATAATGGTAAAAAGATAATAAAAAACGTCTTTGCCAATTGTATCCTCTACAACTTTTATTTGAACTATTTTTCCTACATCAGTTCTTTAACATTTCTTTGTGAAATTTTTTTGTTTTAAGCGAAATCTGTGACCTATAAGCACGCGAATATTCAAATAAAGTTAATTTTAATTTAATAAAATAACGAAGTTAGGATTCATTTAATTGGTTAATTGGAACAATTAAAGTCCATTGGATACAAAAAGGTCTATTTTGTTTTGACTAATTACTTAAATTTATTAATGCTTTAGTACAGTTTCGACGCTAAAAAATTCGAGCGTTTTAATAAGAAGGTAAAATAAACACGAACTAAAATTTAATACACAAACAAAAAACATTCAGGTACCTTCATAAATTTTTGGTGATTTAGTTGCTATAAAATGTTTAAAAAGATAATGTGAATTATTATTAATTAATTATTACTTTAAGCAACCCAATTGTCATATAACGTTAGTTAAATTATTTGTAATTTCTGAAGATGAATCACATATTATTTTTAAATTGAAACTAAGGTAAAATAAAAATAAAAAAATATTGGATTAATTTAAGCTGTAATTAATTAATAATATAAAGAAACAATATATAAATAAAAATGGATTCCAAATTTATTTACATAATATAAATTAATTTTGTATAACTTTTAATTAACTAACTTCTAACAGAACATGTAAAATATATACATAGACAACTTGAAGTGAGAATTTCAAAAATACAAGCATACCTAGTTATATGTTTTGTTTTGTCCAAACTAAATTTGTTCAAAAAAAACAAAATATATTTTTTTCAAGCGACATTAAACACATGAAAACCAGCAATAAACGATAATATATTTCACTTGGAGTTAAAAAATATAAATTGTTTTGCTTAATTTGCTGACTCGACTAATGCTTCGTCGGCAAACTTTTATGCTTAACAATTATATTGTTTAACTCATAGTAAAATAATCTACTATTTTATATTTAATAGTATAAAAATGGAATAAATTTGGAAAATATTTTATTAATTAAAATTAATCATCTGTATAGGTACTAATTTTTTGAAAAGTTTGAAGGTAGCGAAATTTTCCGAGATTATGGTTGATTGCTTTCCTGTAACTACTAATCAAATTACGTTATTACTGAGCAATGTTCGACAAAATTGCAATTAGAAAATATATGCATTAGAATAATAAAAGAGTAACAACATTTGCACTAAAATGTCATTTAAATCAAAAATGCCCCAAAAAACAATACCAGAAAAACAAGTAACATTATAAAGAACATTTTACTTTATAAAGTTATAAATTCAAGGTGTTCTTTGAAACTTATTTTTAACTGGAACTTGTAAATTTGCACAAAACTGCAAAACAAAAGTAGTAGAAATAGAAGATACATATTTACATTATATACATCGTTTTCAAAATTAGATTAATTTTTTGTTATAATATGGTGAGTTTCTTAAAAAAAATGAACACAATTCAATCTTAAGTTGTAGTCATTATCATATTTAAGTTTAATTTGACGAAAAAAATTTAAATGTTCTGTTTTGTTTAAAATAACTTATCAGTGGTAAAACTTCCCATAATTGATATAGCATTTCCACGCTGAATAGCTAAACCAATTCTCTGTTCCAGAAAGCACTTAGACTTAGTTCGCCTTGTTGAAGAGCTAACAGTTTTGGAAGGGTATTAATAAATGTAAAGCCCCAGCGCACCATAGGCCAAGCGTTCCTACTGCAAACAGTAAAAATAAGAGGTTTTAATTCAAAATCTGTTAATATTTCAAACTTTTCCAGCTACGGCTTTTATGCGACATATTTAAATTATTTTGCTGAAAATTTTATGTGAGAAGGTGCTAAAGTGTCTAACTCCTCACATTAGACATTGTCATTTTTCTAGTGGATAAAGGTCATTCTGCTCTTTTCCCATCGTCTCTACATAGACCAGGAGGTTCTACTCTACTAGGAATGTATGGTTAGGAGAAAGCAAAATTAGTTTAATTTCTTAGTTGATTTAGAACAGCTTAGACCATGATGTCAGTAAGTAACAGCATATGATTTATGAGGCATACATAATAATTTTAGACCTAAGCCAATTGATCGGAAAGGTAATGTCGTGGTCAATTTGCATATTATCACAGATAATAAATTTTATCTTACAGGTGTAGTTTTTAGGTACATTATACCATTATTTTCGGGTGACAGAAATCAAATTTCACTCACAAGAGAGCAATACGCAAACTGAACGAAGTACAAATTGAG